>JANAVB010044214.1:1709979-1884752 GCA_029216955.1 Iris pallida | reverse complement strand
GTGGCCCATTCAGGCCAGTTTTTGCAAAATATTACGAACTCATGATGGTACGTTAGTCGTACTATTGTAAGCCTGTACCCGAAATGCTCATTCACAATTAGGATTAAAATAATTTAGAGAATAATAGGACTAGGAGTCCCTTGTTCAAATCGACCGTTGGTAGTTAAGGTTATTAGATAGGCCATACAATTTAGATAGCTTGCTAGATCCCTATAGGCATACTATTACCTTTGATTGACAGTGTGATCCGATTGGATATACCATGCGGAGGATGTGGGTTCACTGCAGCCAGCAGCGCACTGGCGAGGCACACCCATAGGATTGAAATCATTTCGGAGAATCATAGTCTATAAAACATTACTAAACTATGTCCTCTGACCTATTTAGATCTTAGATACCCTTGTGTTAAAATAAGGTAGAGTACCTGATAGCCTATCACAATTGAATCACGAAACCAAGGGTTTGCCATAGCCCGAGTATATATGAGGCATAATTCTCGGTGAAATGACTTCAGATGTGATTACAAGTTTAGGATATTATAGAGGATAGGAAAGTGCCATGTATGCCCTCTAAGATCCAAAGCCAATACTAGTGGAAGTTCTGTAAGTTGAGTGGCATGTCTCCCAACCTCGCATTATGTGATCATTGTGATCTATTAACGAGGTCATTGACTGACATTAATATGTTTACCTAGAATATAAAATTTAGAGTTCCATAACCCATTAGTCGACCAAGGCCTTATGGATAAGCAGATAGTAGGATGACTGTATCCGCAATAACACCAGATAAGGTTTTGATTCTCTCAAAACTTGAACTACTTATTCCTCCTTTCAGAAATCCTTCATGCTTGAATTTTGACTATCTTGACCAACGCTGCTATTACAGCCTAATTTTGCAAGCTTACTCTTTTATCGAGCTTGATTCAAGACATATGTTTATTGGGGACGCCCGCTAACATATTGTCTAATCAGAATCATTGTATTATGGTCTGATCAACCATAATGCATTTGGTTCGCTCTTCATTTAATTACACTACGTGGAATGAGATATAGAGGTATCTAGGATCTCATCCGCGACTGCTTTGACGATCCCTCTTGAAATAATACATTCGCCTTTGAATCACGTAATTGTATTCAGTGACATCTCTCTTTTGAACTCTTTATTGTTTCTGTCTTTCACTGATTGGAAAGACGAAAGCTCGTAATTGATAGATAGATACAGAGTATTCTCCATGGCTATGATTTTTGTATACGCAAGTGTAGCTACCATCGGCCAGCCCTGTGACTGGAACCTTGCCTTGAGTCACTCGTCCTCCCTTCGACACTAAACCTACTATCTTGATCTTCTGGTCATTGGAGTTTGAGAATGATTAGGGTCCTTTCCTTGATCAAGTGCCAACCTAGAAGACTGCCTATCCTCAAGAAACTAAATGTTGTGAGCCTCTAACCATTTGTTTGAAGCTTGGTTTAACTAGAACCCTTGTGACAATAGACTGGCAGGCTTGACACAAATAGAAATTCATGACCCAGTCGTTAGAAATCTTTTCATATGATGTGCCTTAGAGTTGGTTACCCTGTCGATAACTCTTGTATACCAGACGAGTAGATCGTTCTATTTTATCGACCGTGTGCCATTGTACACACTCGTTTTCCATTTATTGATGAACGATCCTTGACTTGACTTATACCTACCGTACCCCGTTACGCCTTGCCTTACTCTTTATTAACAGGAGTCGAGGTGTAATACCCGGACTTTGGAATTCTTCTAACCCATTATTCCTAGAACCATGTCTTAGTTTCTAAGGTGGGTAGACAGTAAGCCTTCTAAATTTTTTAGGATATACCAGGATTACCGAGTGATTAGAATAATTCCCATTAGAATGATAATTAGTGCCCCATGGACTCCCACTTTTCATTTAGATCATTTTTGTGTCCCCGGCCGTGTCATTAATATTCAGAGCACGAGGCCAGTTGTTACCTTCCAACAAATTTCACATGCAAGATCTAGACGAGTCCACCTTCATCTAGGTATGTCATGTCCCACTCAAACTCGTCCCCTTGTACTCTATTTTTATGGTACGACTTTCAGGACAAAAGGACTAACTATAACCTTTACCATAGTACCGGTACACTTTCCGACTTCCACTAGAGCCTCAACCCTAACCTAATAAACATAGCCTTATCTTGAAATCTTGTTCAGTCAATATAGATTGAAATCCAAGGTTCATCCAACCAACGGGTGATGTCCAGATAGAGAACCCATTAAGGTTACAATCTTGATTTCTCAAATTCTGTTCCGTTATGAAATCTTGTTCAGATAAAATTTTGAGAACGGAATTTATGTATTGCATGGATTGCAAGCCCCTCTAAGAGCGAAGGGTTCTTCGATGTAGCAAGTGACTGGACTAGAGTAGCCCAATCTAGCGAATAAGACTATAGGTTCATATATACCCTTTCTATCTGTATTATTGTATATTCTCTACCGCTCTTTAAACTTCATAATTGCCTTTGATTGTTCTTCTTTATTTTCATGTCCTTTCTATTGCAGAGAGACGAAGGTCATACTTACTAGAATTCACCAATATTTTTTAGCTACTCGTGTAAATGGGTTGCTTGTTAAATTTTGGATTGTCTGATAGGTAGGAGAGGATTATAGATACCACGTACAGTAGATATCTGTTGCTAGGATTGTTAGCAACCAGTTAGAAGATTTTAAGATTTTAGTTTTGAGGAGTAGTATGACCAAAGGTGGGTAGAAGTCCTCGATGATTCGTAGTTACGTAATGGCTAGGAGGAGGTATAAATATTCCTGAGAAATTAAATTGAGAGGGTTGTGGAAATAGTGGATTTATTCTTTTATTTTTATTGTTGAGTTTTAGGCATGTTTATGAGTTAGAATTTCAAGGACGAAATTATTTTTAAGGTGGGTAGATTTGTAGCTCCCCTTCCCGAATTTTTTTTAAAATATTTTATTATTATTTATTTTATTTAAATGGCAATTTTTAGACTTTTGTAAATAATTATTTAGTTAATTATTACGGTAGATAATTTTTGCCATGGTTTAGATTTGGAGTACAAGGTGACTAGGAATCATGGCACGGATAGTGCATTGGCGTGTTCTGACTAGTGTTTAGCTAGGGTAGGGGAAGGCCGAGCCATAGTGATGTCCTAACTAGGAAAACCAGGCCAAGTTGCGAATTAATCCCTATAAATGGTTTAATTAGTTATTTATTAATATTTTGACTTTTAGGAATTTCGGTTTTACCAAAATAGCCCGGACTGGATCCGTACTGATCCCAGCCTATGTAGGCATGCAGTGGAACCCGGGACGGCCATGTAGACATTTTATGTGTGTACAAATATTTTCTTATTTATTTTTAGGACTTGGCAAATACTTTCTAAATATATAATAGCTCATTTAAATGTTGTTTTAGAATAATTATATGAACTTCTGGAGCCAAATAAATGGTGTGTTTGATGAGTTCACCGAAATATATTAATGTTTAATTACAGTGTTATTAGGTTTATTATTATTATTAATGTTAATATTGTGGTTATTAGATAAATAAATTATTTATTATTAATGGTTATTATCATTTTATTCTCTATCAATGAATATATATTATATATGGGTGTTTGTGTATGGATATATAAATATGTATATCATAGATGTGCGTATTTATAAACCATATACGAGAAATTATTATCAATATTTTGGTTATGGAATACTTATCCATATATATAAATATGTATGGTTATAAGGATATATATATGTATATATAAACAAATATTATATATTATATAGATGTAGGATATATAAATAAATAAGTATATGTGTGCATATATATATATATATATATATATATATATATATATATATATATATATATATATATATATATATATATATATATATAAAATATATATATATATATATATATATATATTATATTTATATATATATATATATATATATATATATATATATATAATATATATATATATATTATATAATATATATTTATATTATATATATATATATATATATATATATATATATATATATATATATATATATATATATATATATATATAAAATATATATATGGATATATGTATATATATACTAATAAAAGAAAAAGAAGATGAATAAGAAAGCAGCCAAGAGCCAGGCCCAAACAAAGCCTATCCCAGCCCGAGCAGGGAATCCCCAAGCCGAACCCGAGAGTTTCCCCCCTCGTGACTTCGTACATAAAGACAAGAGAGGATACGTAAAACCTTAACCCTGACCTCAACCCTGGGCGCCCTCCCCTGCGCGCGCGCGCCGCCGCAGGCTGGCCGGGCGTCGGCCGTCGACCGTCGACGGCGACAGCAAGGCCGCCGCACAGTGCAGCAAACAGCAACAACAGTAGCGGATGAAGGCGCTGAGTTCGCGATGTGATCTCTCAACGATCGCTCGATCGTTTTGCGATCCATCAACTCTGGTACGTTCACGATATAACCCTCTTCCAAGTACATAAATTAGTTTACGAGGATACGTAATATACCTATCGAGAAATCGAACCCAAGATCGACGAAAAACTGCCAAAACAGAGCGTGTTTTCAGTCCCAACACCTTGATTTGGAAGACCGATTTCGGTCGAACCATCGAGCAATTTAAAAATCTAATTAAATAGTATTTTAGACAACCTAACAGAAATTAAACCCCAATTATTAGTTTTAATTCTAGTGGTTTATACAGGAAGTTAAATCAGTTTAAAAATCAGGAAAAACCTGTCTTCGAAATTGTGAAAAATTAATAAAATTCATCGATACGACGTGCGTCCCGCCATTCCGGGCGACGTGGTCGCGAACCGAAAGCATCGAAAGGTGCGTAACGGCTTCGTGGTCGTGTGGTCTTTGACGGAATAAAAATTGGTCGCGTGTGCGCGACGAATTTGATACGTATCCGTCAAAATTCACCGTATCGGCCTCTGTGCAAAATTTTTAATTACTTTGTGTACGCTCGTCAGATCGAGACGAAACTTACACCAACATGACCGTATCATTTTTTGGGTCATGTATGCCAAGTTTGGTCCAATTCTGAGACAGTTGAATCGGATACCTTTTGCGGGCCCTACGGTCCGATTCAACCGGCGATTTTGTGTACGGTCCCCTCGGAATCCAAAATTGGACATACCGTTGGGTTCGTATCATCAAACCGGATTCGTAGACATATAGTTTGACGACTTTAGAGACCATTGACTCTGGCACGCTTTTCGGTACAAAGCGGGTCCAACGACGGATATCATTTTTGTTCAAAATTACCGTTTTACCCCTGTGTCCAGAATTAGACTTAAGGACAAGCAATCCTAGCTAATTTGACTATTCTGAGAATGTTGATACTATTTATTTCAGCATTTGGAGACTTTTGCATGTGTTGACCGATTGTGGCTCATTGAGTGGTATAGTATTATTGGTTTCTCCAGCTAAGGAACTCATGCAAGTACACTTTCTGATTGCTTTCGATTCATAGTAGTCTTTTCATTTCATGTCTATGCATATAGCTTACTGCTTGTTGATACGCTCGTCACACGGAGTAGTCAGGAGGGAAAATATCTTAGTACACAAGTGGACTACCCAGAACTATCCCAATATGTCTAATCTTGAATGATAACAGCTGCACACGACACGTGCAGTGAGCCGTATTTACCCTCTAGCCGTCCACCTGTTGAAACAGATATTTCACACCACCTAGGTAGATGTCTTTTATTTTTCTTTTTTTTCCATCGTGTCATATCATCAGTTATCTTCCAGTTTTCATATCTCATATGTTATTTTCATGTCTTGTTAATTCTATTGTATTTTTGTATTGCCGTCGGTTTGTGTACTTGTTCCATTCCTGACTGGAAACCAACATTTTTCAGGTTTAGCCGCGATCACTCTTAGCACTGGGAAGACATGGGTATGCTGAGGCCGACCTAGATAGTGGAACTAGTTGTCATTTTTATTAATTGTGAGAACTGTGTATTTTCCTTTAAATATAAATCTTGTAAATGTTGTAATAAATTTAGAAATGTGAATGAGCAGCAAATGGTATATTTTGAGCATTTATTTCTTGCAGGCTTGACAGCGTTCTACAGCCGACTCTGCGGCGTAGGCTGGCTTGGACACGTCTCGTATCCGATCATGACATCATGCCCCCTTCTTCGTATGTATTTACCGAGCAAAGTTTCATTTTATATGATTACTGCGCCGTAGGCCTTTATCTCAAAGCAGATTTATGCGTATGTACATCTATCGCCGTATCACTTATACGGAAGTACATTTCATTATGTTCCCCTGCACATTGTACACCTATTGACGATCACGTACCTGGTACAGTTTTAAACATTACATATACATCTGTCTCTATGACATATGTGTCCTTGCCATGATAGATTATGATATGCCATGATTCCAGTTTATTACATTCCTGTTCATTTCATGTTTCGTATATTTAGTTTGCTAGAATCAGTACTTGCTCCCGTCCTGACAGGATAACGTTGTAGGTATACTTTCTGAGGAGGATTTGCTTTGTGATTCCTATTATGGAGTTGCTGCCGAGGACCAGACTTTATCTTACGAGGATGTACCTGTGGGAAAACTCGTCTAGTTTGCGTAGTTACTCCGAGAGTAGTCATATTGTTAGACTATGTATTTTGTGACTGGACCTGTATCCAGCTTTACATTATGGACTTGTACTTGGAACTTTCTTATATACGAGATGACTTTTTGTGTTTGAAACATTTATGTCTCATTATTACATATAGAACTGTCAGCACACTTTGGTCTTATTATTCTTTAGAACAACTTACTACGCTTTATCTCAAGCATAGGCTGGACATGACTCGGCCCGGCCCAACAATTTGGGTAGCAGATCGTGACAACACCTACAACCAAATAAGGACAAGATGTGGCGAACTAATCCGTGACAGGTTATTATCCCAAGCCACGGTCAGATACAAGTACCCAAACCAAGAGTACTCGTACCTAACGGATAAGGGTAGCCTACCATTCTATGTGAATGCAGATTAAGTACATCCCTCCAACGCATGGGCCCTGGCTAAAAATGGGATCGGCATAGTCCCCCCTTGGGGCACCAGGGGCCTCAGGCATAATCATTCCACGAACGTCAGTGGCCAGCAGTAATAAGGGGTCGTCAACCCGCATGTCCGGTGGAGCGTACGGTCACAAAAGAAATGTGTAAAGTAGCCCATACGCTAAGGATATGTACTCCCCGTCCAATGCCTACTATGTTGTATCCATAACACATAACCCCTATTAACCGCTAAGTCAAACTAAGCATGCAATGTCTATTAGCGGTTAATCCTATCGCACGGCTTATACATACTGGTGGCCAGTCAATCACGCATGTCCGAGTTCTATATGTGACTCACAACTTTGTGGTACAAATGTGTCAAGGCCTATGAATGCAACAAAACGAGGCGGTCCCTTAACTCTAGGTTTAATGGGTAAGAAATAATACATAGCAGGAAATATAACTGAACAGTAAGTTCTAACAAGTTATGCCATGTATCACAGTTTATTTTGCATAAAAAAAATAATGAATATGCATAAAATATAAGCTAAATAAATAAACAGCGGTGGCAAGGTATCTTGCCTGGGGGTAGTGTGCAGAATGGCGACGCCTGATGACTCAAATCGTCAGAATATGGAAGTAATGAAAGCCAACTTTTATGAACGACCTCGGATGCTGAAATAAACATCACGAACAAATTTGGAATAAAAGAAATACCTAGGAAATGCCTGTCCAGAACTTCAATTCTTGAACATAGGCAAAATCATAATTTCGGGTCAAAACGATGTCCGCCGTTGGATCCAATTTTGCACCGAAATGCGTGCCAGGACCTACGGTCTCTAAAGTCGTCAAACTATATATCTACATGCCCAGTTTGAGGAGACGAACCCAACCGTATGTCCAAAGTTGGATTTTGGTGGGTTGTGCACAAATTCGCCCGTTAGAGCGGGTCGTAGGCCCGCCAATTTTGGCGTTCCGATCAACCTTCTTAGAATCGGACCAAACTTGGCATACATGACCAGAAAAATAATACGGTCCTGATGGCGCAAGTTTTGTCTCGATACGATGAACGTGCACGAAGTTATGGTCAAGTTTGCAAAATATCGATACGGGGGTATCTCGACGGATACGCACTGATTTCGTCGCGCACGCGCAACGAAATCGAGTTCCGTTTGTTCCCACACGTTGACAACATCCATACGCGCCTTTCGATGCATATAGTCCGTGACCACGTCGCCCGGTTTGTCGGGGCACACGCCGTATCGGGGTGAATTTCTAAGTTTTTGTTAGTTCGAAAACAAGTTTTTCTTGATTCTTAATGACGTGTAACTTCCTGTATAAAAGATGAAAATTAATTCTGTAAACAGGGTTCCGATCCCCTACATGTTGTTTATAACTACTTTGAATTAGTTTATGAAAAATCTTATTACTTAGTTCGGGAAAGGCCGTCCAAATCAGCACTCTGGCTGGATTGGATATTGTTCTGTTTCTCGTCGAGTCGGGATTTTGGCCTGACTTCGCCTCAGTTTCTCGGCGAATACGAATCAGTTCACCTTGAACTAACTAGTAGTGCTCCTAGATGGTTATATTGGTGTTCTACAAGATTTTTCGGAAACAAAAACGGTCGAGTATGGAAAGAAAAACACTGCGATGAATGGACATACCTTAAGGTATGACGACAGAACTCCCTGTTTGTCCGCGCGATGGCTGTGACGCCCAGGATCGGTGGCGCGCGGCTGCAGGGGATCAGGGTGTTCGTAGGGGCTCCGGGATGGTGGCGACCAGGTTTCGGTTTGGCAAGGACCTCTCCGTAATAATTCGTGTAACAGGTTAATCGGGATTCAACGAGTAAATAAGAGGGTTAAATCTGATTCCTCTCGGATATGGCGTTATTGGTTTAATAGCCTTTGATTGGGCTTGAGTTTTAAAAATGATCCAATCTAATCCTCTGTTGTTCGCAGAAAGGAATGGGAGGCTCTTGTTCGCGGAAAGGAATGAAGGGTCGGGATTTTTCTGTTGCTCGCGGAAAGGAAAGGAAAGGTCAGGATTTTCCTGTTGCTCGCGGAAAGGAAGGGAAGGTCGGTTCCCTTTTGGGAACAGTAGGCCGCTGGCCTCTTTTGTGTTTTTTTTTAATTATAAAAACCCTACTCATACTATAATATGTAATACTTATAAATATTAATATCTAAAATCCTAATAAAATCCACTATGCATATATATATATATATATATATATATATATATATATATATATATATATATATATATATATATATATATATATATATATATATATATATGTGTGTGTGTGTGTGTGTGAGTGTGTGTGTGTGTGTTTGTGTGTGTGTGTGTGTGTGTGTGTGTGTGTGTGTGTGTGTGTGTGTGGATGTATGTATATACAGATATACTATTATATACACACGCATATATACTTTAAGAATAATCCAATAAAATTCCTATTAAAACTCCTAAATCTAACAACTTTATAAAACAATTTAATAATTATCAATATAAAAAAGGTAATAAAAAAATAAAAGACCATGATATATATATATATACTACCACTATTTCTAAAATACCACAAATCCTTTAAATACTTAATAAGCTCCTAAGAAATATATTTTCAAAATTTTAAAAACAAAATCATAATAGTTTCTAGAGTATTTGTAACATATAATATTTTGTATAACATAACCCGCACATAATATCAAATAAAATAGAATAAAATTTCTACTCACTTTATAAGGCTAAAATAAAATTTTACCACTTCTAGGGAATAAATTATAAAAAAATCCCAATTATTTCTATTTAATAAAGATGAATAAAGTAGAAAATTTTAGGGGGTTTACAGAGAATGAGGGACTTCACGTGCCGTTCACGTCCTATGTATGTCTATGCGTCCCCCTACATAGGCACCAACATTTGATTAGCATACTCCGGTCTCTTTCTCTCAAGATTTGGAATGAATGCGATATGCGATGAAAGCGAACAATGAAAACCAATCATCGAAAACCAATACGAAAATGCATTCATCAAAACCAAGCAGCGAAAGAAAACATCCAACGAAAACTATTGGACTCATTTCAATAGAAGCCGATCCATCGGTTGGAAAGGTTCATTGCATTTCATCCGTGATCAATCGATACCGGCAAAGGTTTCCCCAAATACTCAGTTCGAGACTGAGTCAGCAAGCTATGGGTATTATATAGTGGACCGCGAGGAATGGGGCACTACAACAAGGACAAGGGGTAGCACACTATTTTACGATGCGACATTGTCCCATGCTACGTACTAATAGAACGGGAGTGACATCACATCAATAAGGTAACCTAACAGTACCAAAATGAACATACAGTTGAGAAACAATCCTTCGACGCATGAGCCCTGACTGTAAATAGGATCGGCTTAGTTCCCGTATAGGGCACCAGGGGCATACATCCATAACGTCCGAAGATCATCAGAGGGCATCATGTGCAAAGGGGTACGTCCATAATGCTATGGGAAACGTCAGAGGGCACCTGGAGCCTGCGTCTCCGGCGGAGCTCACAAGTAAATCAAGGAAGTGCAAAGAAGCCCATACATCAGGTATTGTTCTCCCCACCTAATGCTCTTATCTAAGTCGTATCCACGACCACATACCTCTACTAACTGCTAAGTCTTCTAACATGTCTCTATTAGCAGTTAGACCTAACGCATGCGCATAAGTGATCAGCCAACACACAAGGACGTCTACATGCTACTCATCTTACACATATCTCGTGATACAACTGTGCCAAGGTTTATGCAATACACTACAGCTGGTAGTCCCTTAACTCTAGGTCCATATGCATAATTTAGAGACAAGAATAAAATAAGACTAGTACTTGCATCATGTATCACGAAAAGCAAGCAACTATATCAACTGAAAAAACTAGAAATAAATAGACATGAATATGCAATAACTAAAGAAAAATGCAACTAAATATAAGCAGTATAAATGGCAAGGTATCTTGCCTGAGGGTGGTGCGAGATGTATCCAACCGTCAGAATTGTCAGCACGAAAGTCAAAATCCACAGACAGCTCCGGATGCTAAAACAAATGTCATGAACGTGTTTGATATAAAAGATATGTCTAGAAAATGCCTATCCAAAAGTTTAATTCTGAAACAGGGGCAAAATCGTTATTTTGGGCCAAAACGATATCCGTCGTTGGACCCGTTTTGTACCGAAATGCATGCCAGTACATACGGTCTCTAAAGTCGTCAAACTACATGTTTACAGGTCCAGTTTGAGAAGACGAACCCAACCATATGCCAAAGTTGGATTCCGGCAGATCGTGCACAATTTTGCTCGTTGGATTGGGTCGTGGGCCCACCAAACAGACGTTCCGGTCGACCTTTTCAGAATCGGACCAAACTTGGCACACATGACCAGAATTTTGATACGGTCCTGTTGGCACAAGTTTCTCCTTGATACGACGAACGTACACGAAGTTATGGCCAAGTTTACAAAAGGTCGATACGGGGGTATCTTGACGGATATGTACTGATTTCGTCGCGCACACGCAACGAAATCAAGTTTCGTCAGTTCCCACACGTCGGCAACATCCATACGTGCCTTTCGATGCGTATAGTTTGCGATCATGTCGTAAGGTTTGTCGGGGCGCACGCCGTATCGGAAAGATTTTTCTAAATTGGAGGTTTTGAAGACTGGTTTTTCTCAATTTTTGGAACAATTTTAATCAGAAAAGAGTCACTGAATGTATACAACTAATTAGTGGGTTTTATACTCTGTTATATAGACTACGAATCTTGTTTAGGGACTTTTCTAAAATTGTCGATGGAACGGCGATTAATCGCCTTCCAAAATAGGATGAAACTGTGGGTTAACTGATTTTTGTTATTTTAAGAAAACTAGTATTTTCAAGTTTTGGCACTTGATTTACCGTCGAACAAACTCGTGTTCATATCAATCCAATTTACAGGAGTCGAAGAGGGTTAGGTAATCTATCCGTAGGATCAAACACAAAGGAATTTGATCACTCGTGTGAGTAGAAAATCGGTTGGGAACATAAGTACCTCATTTGCTTTCCAAATAGAGCATGCCATGTTTCTCGCTATCCCTCGCTGCCGTGTGTGGCTGTTGTTGCAGTGCCGCCGTAGCGCTGCTGCGCACGGTGAGGACGATGGCCTGGGTCGTCGGGGCGGCACGGAGAAGGCCGGTGGCTTGGATTAAGAGTTAGGGTTTGGGGATTCCCTCGTCCCTCCTCTCGATCATACTTATTGGGGGGGTTGTTTTGCGGGTTCATTTATGGGGGCTCGGGTGAACCCCACGCGGGTACTGTTCACCTAGGTTTTTTTTTTTTTTTTCTTTTTCTCTTTTATTTTATTTCTTTCTTTCTTTCTTTCTCTTTCTTTTTTTTCTTTTATTATTAGTAATAATACATAATGGTTTAATAATCTCCTAATTTCATATCATAAATTCAAAAATTTCAAAAGATAAAATTTAAAGATAATATAACACATATTTTATATAAATTTGTAATTATACACCTTTGATGCATCATGAAAATATATTTGATCATTAATAGTAATCTCTAAAAAATTATCCATTAAAATTTCTAAAACTCCTAAAATAGAAAAATAATTTTAAATAGCAAAAATTATATATAAATATTTTTTTTGAAGAATTTCCTATTTCCTAACACATATGTAAATATTTGCCATGCTTAATAAAAACACATATATAAAATATTTACTATGCTTAACATTTAATAATAATAAAATCACCTTCAACCACATAATTAATTAGGCTTGATAATACCAAAATATTCCTAAATAATATTAAATAAATAAAATAGTAAAAACAATTGGGGGGAAAATTAGGGGGTTTACATAAGGTGATGAAAATTATTAAATCAAGAGGTTCAAAGGTTATTAAGTGTATTTATAATTCATTATGCATTAGTGAAAAGTTAATACAAGTAGGCCAAACTCGGACAGAACTCGGACCGAGTTCGGTTGATGTTGTTGCGGATTTCCAGAACAGAACAGCCGGCCCTAGCCTATATAACTCCTCCTTTCTTCTTCATTTTTATCTCATCTCCCACCGAAAACTTCTTCTAAAAATCAAATCCTTGGCTCTACTCCTCCTTCAAGCTTTGATCTTCAAGGCTCAGAAGTTGTTTTCATCTCCTCCTTCATTTCTCTTAAGGTATATCTTCATTTTCTCTTATTTTTTATGGCTCCTAAATCTCACAAGAGGAAGAAAGATGCATCCCAAGCCGGTTCATCCTCCTCGGAATATGAACCTACCAATGTTTTTAGTCCCCCTCGTCCAGCTGATAGAGAGGACTATGATCCTACTCTTTTTCTTAACAAGGAATTTTCTGACTCTTGGTTTGATTCTTTTTCTGGAAGAACTATTTGTGCTGGAAGCTCTGTCAATTTTACTATACTTTCTGAATATGCTCCCACCTTTGATAGACTTGGTATTAGGGACTTCTTTGAGGTTTCTGATAATATCTATGATAATGTTATCCATATGAAGACGACAGTATTTATTCTTGCGTCGCTAGACAAGAACTGGAGTTTAATGTAACTGATGTTAGTGAATTATTTCACGTGCCAGATATAGGTGAAGCATTAGTTGACATTAACTATGTCCAATTCCCTGAAGGTGTCACCCTTCACTACAATAAATAGGGCCTACAATAGCAATTTTTCTATAGCATTCAAGTGTCCCCGCTATAAAATGTTATTAACAATAGCGTTCTTTCTGTAGTGCTATAAAAATATCTATCTATAGCATTTTCTGAATGCTGTTGAATCTGTAACATACATATGTTTGTATGACAAAGTAGATCTCATGTTCGAATACTTGGAGAAGCAGCGTAGGTTTTTATTTTACACGATAAAAGAAGACTTAACATATTTGACGTGAAAACATACAAATTTACAAAACCCACTAAAAGAAATACCCCATAAGGCAATGATTTGTTTAGCAACGCAACATTTTTCGTTACTAATAAATCGTTTCTACAACGTATTTTGTTGTCATTGCTAAATTAAACTTTGGCAACAAATTTTTCAGTCGTTGCTAATTTTCGTTGCCAAAGACTAGAAAGTAAATAGGCAACGTCAACGTTGTTGATAAATCATCTATATTTTTTTGGCTATTAATATTAGCAATGAATTAAATTGTTGCTAATTTTTTTTATCTATGGCAATGAAATATAGCGTTGCTAAATTTTTCAAAGGAGTTTTATTTGAACCAATTTTAGACTATTCTTTTTAGGAGGCAAATGAAAATTTTCTAACTTAACCAAATATTCTGTACAAAAAACTCAGTAGAATTTTTTTTCCTTTTAACAAAATTTTTCCCTCTTTCAGGCTTCCGTTCCCTCTTAAACCAAATATTTCCCTGTTAACCTAATATTCTGTTTAGAGAACCTTTCCCAATAGAAATACAAACTCAGTAGATTTTTTTTTCCTCTGAACCAAATTTCGTTCCCTCTTAAAATTTCATTCCCGCTCAAACCAAATCTTTCTCTCTTTCAGGCTTCTGTTCCCAATATTAAGTGTTTCCAATGGAAAATGAAATCTCAAAAACTCTCTGTAGTCTCAAAACTCTTCTCTCTATCCCAATAGAAAATCCCTCTCTTTGTTCTGTACCTCCGGTCGGTCGACACTTGTGGTCGTTCCATCGATACTTGTGGCTATTTCATCGACTTCTCTCCAAAGTCGCGGCTCCACTATCGATGACACTCCAATCGACGACCTCTTAAATGAAGGTTCGACTTCCCACCACAAAACTAGGGTTTTCTCCTGAGTTTAATTTGACTCCCAGCTCCTATTTGATTTTGAGACTAGAATATATCTATTTAATTTGAGTTTTTTGAATATGTTAAATCCTATTTTTAGACTACGACATCTATTTAATTTGAGTTTCTTGAAGATGTGCTCTGAATTCTTCTCTTTTGATCTGTACATCATGTGCTTGATGAAATGCCACAGAGGAGTATTAGTACTTCAATTTGCTCGAATCAGACACGAGGGCACTCGTATCTGATACAGTTGAGTTCACTGAACTATACGACGGAATCTGCAGTTCAAAATTGACTCTACATAGGTATATTCCTTTCTACATGGTCTTCATTTTTTTTAGTTCTGTTTTGATTATGTGTTCCTGCTCCTGTTCGTGTCGAATATGACACCGAGTATGTATTAGATCACCAGACATCCGTGTCCTCTGTTGTCACACAAATATATATATATTTTCAGAGGATTACATATGCTCCTTTTTGGATGATTGAGTATGCATTTCTCATTCAGAGGTTCCTCCAACTGAATTGCTGCAAATCTCTTAGACATTTTACAAAGTTCACTAACTTTAGCACACACGTAGGTATGTCTATGTGTGTTGTTAAATTATTTGTGGAGGGGCCTCTTGAGACATACTTTATACCTTGTGGAGACAATAAATTCTAAGTTTAATTTCCGAGATTTAAAGAAAATGAAACTTAAGTTGCTTGTAGAAATTTGGTGAGAGTTTTTTATTTTCTTATAATCTCTTTCGTCCTACTGTATCGTACATTTTTCTATTTTCTTGCAATATCTTCTCCTTCCTCTATTCTACCTTTTTAGATTTCTTCTAGTATACCTCTACTTTTCACTTTGTATTTGGTTGAAACTATCAACATGCTTGTCGATTTTGATCCAACTTGGTGGAAAACTACAAGTATGATATTAATCATGTTTTTTTTTCTCTAATGTCATTGCATCATTTGTTTCCGAAACGTTGATATCAAGCTTCATGAGGCATTTAGTTCTCAAACCACAAAAATTGGTAGCATTGAACATGTGGATCAATCCATATAGTGAACTAGGGGAGGGCGTGATGGTAAGATTTCTTGCATGCATCCTTTACATCCTGGAGGATGCGGGTTCAAGTCGCGGAAACAATTTCTCCATATTTATAAGGGGATAAGGCTGCATACAATCTTAACTTTCCCTAGACCCTGCATGAGCGGCTCTCGTGGCACTGGGGTACCCTTTTCTGAAAATGAGATTGGGGTAGGGGAGAAGGGTATGGGTAGTGGAAAGGTTAGGGTGTCAACTGTGAGGGCTGCATGTCAGCCTACAACTGTAGTCAGAATAATTGATCATTGCCTCTGGTAAGTCATGCTTCATTGCCATCTTCTGCAGCAATCCTCCAACGGAGAGGGGATGAGCAGGTCCGACAATATCCTCTTTCTTTGGGAGGGAGAGATTTTTTGTATGAATACAAGTATTATGCAACTAGTTTATATCCTTTACAAAAGACAAGGAGGGTGATCCACTAATGCTTCATACAAATTTTCGGAATGGTGAAATAGGTTGGTGGAAAGGAACATAGACTAACGTTGGTGCTCTCTAAGTTTAAAATCAAGCATTTTCAATTTTTTACCCTTAATATTATTGTACAAAAACTGTAGTGTGCTTACAGCTCAGGATGGATGTAAGGCTTCCTCTTGAACTCCGGAGGATATGGGATCGGGTTATGTAAAGAGCCTCTAAAATAGAATGGCATAAGACTCCGGACATCTCTTCTCAGTTGCTGCATTACCTGGAGCGTCATGGCTAGTTCAGACCTGCAGAGAAATTACCTCATAATCATAAGCTTTTCCCCTCTCTTTTTTTCTGTCGCGATGCGTCAATTTTGTTATTTTGAAATGCCATTTTTATTGGTTCATACATTAGGATGTTTTTGATAACTCTCTTTTTGGGGCAAAGGAACATCCTAAATGCTTGCAGCATGCATCTTGAAGTTAAATTCGATTTTTAATTTTTGCTGTTACCCAAAACATAATGTTAGGTTGCTGATGTTACCGGAATATTGATTTTGGTCTGTACTATGCAAAATTAGTTTGAAGCAAGTTCTTATTATCTTGGTCAAGTAGTTCTCAGTTTCTAGCATTGCTTTTATGCTTTATTACGTTACAACCAAAATAAAAACTTGCTAGATTATTGTTCCTTTCTGGTGAAATAAATCAATGAACTGCTTGATCTTATTGTTATTATTTGGCAGTACCACAATGGACACTCATTGTGTTCAACTTGTAAAAGCAGAGTGCACAACCAGCTGTCCGACTTGTGGACAAGAGCTTGTAGACATCCGATGTCTAGCTTTGGAAAAAGTCGCAGAATCTCTTGAGCTCCCTTGCAAATACTGTCCTCTGGGCTGCCCAGAAATTTTTTTATATTATAGCAAGATGAAACATGAAGCACAGTGCAACTTCAGGTCGTACAATTGCCCTTACGCAGGATCTGAATGCTCTTTTGTTGGCGATATTCCTTACTTGGTAACACATTTGAGGGATAACCACAAAGTTGATATGCACTCAGGATGCACCTTCAATCATCATTATACAGGGATGGGGGTGGAGCCTGTGCATTTGCTATTGAAGTAGGAGGGGAAGGTGAGCCTCATGGCCTGGCAGCAATCTGCTGTTCTGATGGCTCTTTGGTTGGCAGCAAGGGCTAAGACAGCCTACTATTTCTTGCTTTGGAAGGCAATCGACAACATTTGGGGACTAAACATGACCCAAAATTTAAGCTCTAGAAAGATGTTATCTTCTTCCACTTGGCTTTGGCTAGTTTAGGAAGAAGTCTTCTTGGACAATTACAACTTCACATTACTTACAAAAGAGAAAAAAATTAGTATCTTTGGTTACTTAGTGTTAGCTTATGGTATGTGGTTAAATTTGGCTTATTAAGTTAATTTAGGACCACTTCTTTTTGTCATAGTGTGCTTTGCTTCTACAGGATGTATATTGGGATTGTGGTTGAGCGGGACCGGATAAGAGGTCAAGCGGGATGGTGCTGGAGGTATGGAGGGTGATAGTCCTTCTGATGGCGACCGGGCTCCATACGGTGGACCTCGCCAGCCCTTCGTTAGCATGAACGTTGAGGCCGGAGGTGTTGGTGCTACGTTAACATGAATGGTGAGGCCGGAGGTGACCCTGAATGCCTACGTAGGGCATACGAGCGGAAGAGCGGGACAGGGTACGAGGTCAAGCGGTACGGTGCTGGGCATGGGAAGTCAGAATTTTCCATTGATGATGCTTTCGACAGTTAATATTTAATATTGCTATATTTTTTTTACTGAATATGGTTTTGTGTTGATTAAAATAATATTTTTACAGGAAAACTGAGAAGAATGTAAATAGTGATGAGAAGGTCGTCAGTCCTGAGAAACAGACAAAAAGTAATGCTCCATTTGCAGAGGTAGGGAAGGAAAATAATGAGGGATGAGAGAATGAGGCTGAGAAGGAGGAGGATAAGGTAATTTGCTCTTTGTTTTCTATTTGCCAACAAGTTAATGTCCATTTTGTATAGGGTTTTTTCTCTGTGATAAAGATCGTTACAATGAAAGTATGTCACCTTAAACAATCCATGATGCTCAACTTTGTTGTATATAACTCATTGGTGAATTCACAAACATTTATATTCAACATTGTATTTAGTAGTATGATTAGTGATAGTTCTAAAGAAAGGATATGCATGTATACCAATATTGGATTGTTTGATACATGCAAAATATACCACTGATGCACGGATTATGTCACGACCCGCACCCGCTTTTCGGATACGAAGCGTGTCCAAGCCCAGCTACGTATCGAACGGACTCCAGCCCGACTCGAATACGTAAACGCTGTCAAGGCTATGGTATACTGCCAAATCATGGAAAACAAATCTATATCTCAATCCACAATAAGAATATGAAACATGAATGAACACTATGGGTCGTGGTCTGCAGCCCACTAGCATAAATGCCCGATAAGACTCTAAAGGAAATAACAAGAGTCTAAATTTGAATCAAGAAACAGGATAACTCATGATAAGGTATGAAAGCACGAGCGGATAATAAACACAATAACGGTACCTGAATCCCGCAAGAACCGTAAATCCTCAGTCATCCAGAACTACTAGCTAACTCCATGCCATCACTAACCTGAAGAGATCATCAGGTCCTCAGGGGATATAGCAAGATACATAAAAATATGCCTATCTAGCAGTTTATCATGCAATAAAGAAAATACAGAAAATAAACGGGGAAAGACCAATCAGCACGAAAATACAACCACATACGACTGGAAGAACCACTACGCCTAAACGAACTGCTGGAGAAGAACAAGTGAACACGATATCACGATGTCAATGGATAACCAATCGAATACTCAAACCCTCGTCCCTAGTGTGGACTCGCAGGTTTGAACAACTACTAACCCTTGCCCCTAGTATGGACTCGCAGGCTAGCATCACCCTCGTCCCTAGTGTGGACTCGCAGGTGTGAACCATATACTACTAACCCTCGTCCCTAGTGTGGACTCGCAGGCTAGCGTCACCCTCGTCCCTAGTGTGGACTCGCAGGTGTGGACAGATAACTACTAACCCTCGCCCCTAATGTGGACTCGCAGATTAGCTTACTAACTCTCGCCCCTGGTGTGGGCTCGCAAGTTAGCTTAACTACTAACCCTCGCCCCTAATGTGGGCTCGCAGATTAGCTTACTAACTGTCGTCCCTGGTGTGGGCTCGCAAGTTAGCTTAACTACTAACCCTCGTCCCTAATATGGACTCGCAGGTTAGCTTCAAGAATTTCAAGGTACAACAATTCCGATATGACTTATTCATCCTATGACACGATGCAACTCAGTCCAAGTACACGATATGACACGACACGACCCAATCACGATACACGAGAAAACCAATCCAATATGAACTACGAAGCTAATTATAAACAAGGCTATATATAAACCAGCAGGCATGATATACAAATCACATATAAATAATTAACTAGTAAAACTGTATAATAATACAAATATGCATGTAAATAAACTGTAGAGGAAGGCAAGGTATACTTGCCTGGAGGTTGCACGCAAATCCAACAAATATACAGTCAACTACTAAGCCATGAAGTCCAAGTCCTCACAATTGTCTCCGAAAGCTGAAACAGACCATGCCAACAGTCTCAGAAAAGTTAAATTAGCTAGGATTGCTTGTCCTTAAGTCCAATTCTGGACACAGGGGCAAAATGATAATTTCGGGCAAAAACGGTGTCCGCCGTTGGACCCGCTTTGCATCAAAAAACGTGCCAGAGTCAAAGGTCTCTAAAGTCGTTAAACTACATGTCTATGGATCCGATTTTCCGATACGAACCCAACCGTATGTCCAAAGTTGGATTTTGGCCGACCGTGCACAAAACCACCCGTTGAGTCGGACAGTGGGGCCCGCGAAACGGTGATTTTATCAACTGTCCCAGAATCGGACCAAACATGGCATACAGGACCAAAAAAATGATACGGGCCTATTGGCGCAAGTTTCGTCTAGATCTGACGAGCGTGCACAAAGTAATTAGAGTTTGTGCAAAGTGGTCGATACGGTGAATTTCGACGGATACGCGTCAAATTCGTCGTACACACGCGACCAATTTGAATTCCGCCAAAGCCCACACGACCACAAGACCGTTACGCACCTTTTGATGCCTTTGGTTCGCGACTACGTCGCCCGGTTTGGCGGAAAGCACGTCATATCGAAGGGTTTTATTGAATTTCCAAAAACAGAATTCTAGTTTTTCTCTGATTTTCAAACTGATTTCATTTGTTGTACAAAACACTAAAAATATTTCTAACATTGAGGTTTCCTTCTCGGTTATGTTGTTCATAACTGTGTTTAAATGGATTTTGTAAACTGTGGATGGTTTGGCGAGAATTTGCCTTCCCAAGTAGTTCTTGGGATCAAAATTCTGTTCGGTTCGGAACAGTTTTTCCGCCAAGTTGGCGACAATTTCCTGTGTAATCTAGCGTTTCAAATTCTAAAGCGATTTGAGGGATTTAGAGAGGGTATGGTTGTGGTCGTATATGGAAAACGAAGCGAAGAATGATAGCACGAGGGGAGAGAGATTGACCTGCAAATAGGGGTCGGGTGCTGCTGTAAAGCTCCTCTGTTTTCTGTTTTGGCGCGCGCGGCTCAGTCCCGACGGCGCTCCGGCGAGTCGGGGCGGCACGCGTGGTGGCGGAGGGGTCGTCCAGCCGGCGGGGAGGTGGTGGCGGCGTGGGTGTTCGTTTAGGGTTGGGATGTGGTGCTCTCTCGCGCGCGTTTTAATAGCTGAGTCGGGGGTCTCAGCTCGGGTCTGCGAATGGGATGCCCGCTCGGGATTAGCTGCAGTGCTGTGGGCCGGGCCTGGCTTGAGCCCGAGCTCAGCTGGGCTGGGCCTGGCTCATGGGCTGCTTTCCTTTTTCTTTTTCCCTTTTTATTAAGCCTAATATATATCCATATCTATATGTATATATTCATATATATATATACACATATACGTAAATATATGATATATACTTATATATAAATACATAAATATACATAAATACCTTTGTACTTATATACATATATATATACCCACATATACATATGTATAATATATTTTATATAAATACACACACACATATATTTATATATGTATATACATGTATATATACAACACGTATATACGTATATACCTCAATAAATTATAACATTTATTTATAAGCCTATATAATCAATTATATATATACCTATATTTAAAACTATACATATATACGTCAATACGTATATCCACATGTATATATGTAAATACATATATATACCTATATATGTATACATGTGCGTATATACCTATATTTATATATACACACATGTACATATATTTATAATATACTATTTATACAAATACACTTACATACCTAAATACATATATATATATATTTATATATACATACTCTTACACACACACATATATATATATATATATATATATATATATATATATATATATATATATATATATATATATATATATATATATATATATATATTTACACAGCATCTATTTATATATATACCTCATATATTTATATATATACATATATATATTTATATCAAATACTCAATTAACCAATATAATAATATCTAATAGTAGTAAACATATTTATTTAATCATCACAAATTAAATAAATAATAATTAATAATTAAATGGTGTTTGGTGAATTCATACTATTCACCTTTATCCAGGTCCAGAAAATTGTACAAATATTGTAAAATAATATTTAATAATAAAAATACCAAATTTTGTACAAATATTCAATTAGTTAAAAATGCACATCAATACCTAAAATAATTTAGAAAATTTTGTACACACATAAAATATGCCTACATGGTCGTCCTTGGTCTCATTACATACCTACAAAGGCTTGGATTCGGTTCGGGCCCAGTTCGGACTAAGTTGGTACAATCGGGTCATCTAAAATCAATATATTTAATTAATAAATAAATAGTTCATCGATGGGGGTTAAGTCGCAACTTAATCTGGTTTTCCTAGTTAGGACACTCATATGGCTTTGCATTCCCCTACCATGGCTAAACACTAGTCAAAGCACGCTACTGCACTATCCGTGCCATGATTTCTAGCCGTCTTGTACTTCGAAACTCAACCATGATTAAAATCATCTACCGTTATAATTAACTAAATAATTATTTATAAAAAATCTAAAATCACTATTTAAATCAATAAAAATAAAAAAATAATTCAAAAATTCTGGGAAGGGAGGCTACAAATCTACCCACCTTAAAAATAATTTCGTCCTCAAAATTCTAGTTCATAACTATTCCTTAAAATTCGAAGTCCTTAATCTCCTCAAATTTAATTCCGCAAAAATATTTTATAACCTTCTCTAGTCATCCCGTAACTACGAAACTTCGAGGACTTCTATCCATCTTTGGTCACACTACTCCTCAAAATACGGTCACTAAAGTCTTATGGTCTTCTAACTAGTCGCTAACAATTCTACCGGCAGGTATCTAGGCATATGGCATCTATACTCCCTCATATCTATAAACAACCCAACATTCAATAGTCAAGCAATTTCATACTTTAATTTAGGAATTTCTAATGAATCCTAGACATCACGATCATTTGTCACCTCGGAATAGGAAGGGATGAGAATCAATGATACAAGAAGGCAAGAAAGTATAATCGAGAGCAAATATGGAGTTTTCAAGGACGTAAAGAATTTCTAGGAGAATTTTCAAAACAGAGTGGATTGAGATTTCTAAGGTTTAATCATTGTCGCAGGCTCGTATCAGTACAGTTACGTAACCGATACGATATGCTCTGACCTGCATGGGCCACCAAAAAAACTTGTCACGACCTGCACCCGCTTTTCGGATACGAAGCGTGTCCAAGCCCAGCTACGTATCGAACGGACTCCAGCCCGACTCGAATACGTAAACGCTGTCAAGGCTATGGTATACTGCCAAATTATGGCAAACAAATCTATATCTCAATCCACAATAAGAATATGAAACATGAATGAACACTATGGATCGTGGTCTGCAGCCCACTAGCATAAATGCCCTGATAAGACTCTAAAGGAAATAACAAGAGTCTAAATCTGAATCAAGAAACAGGATAACTAATGATAAGGTATGAAAGCACGAGCGGATAATAAACACAATAACGGTACTTGAATCACGCAAGAACCGCAAATCCTCAGCCATCCAGAACTACTAGCTAACTCCATGCAATCACTAACCTGAAGAGATCATCAGGTCCTCAGGGGACATAGCAAGATACATAAAAATATGTCTATCTAGCAGTTTATCATGCAATAAAGAAAATACAGGAAATAAATGGGAAAAGACCAATCAGCACGAAAATACAACCACACACGACTGGAAGAACCACTACGCCTAAACGAACTGCTGGAGAAGAACAAGTGAACACGATATCACGATGTCAATGGATAACCAATCGAATACTCAAACCCTAGTCCCTAGTGTGGAATCGCAGGTTTGAACAACTACTAACCCCCGCCCTAGTGTGGACTCGCAGGCTAGCATCACCCTCGTCCCTAGTGTGGACTCGCAGGTGTGAACCATATACTACTAACCCTCGTCCCTAGTGTGGACTCACAGGCTAGCGTCACCCTCGTCCCTAGTGTGGACTCGCAGGTGTGGACAGATAACTACTAACCCTCGCCCCTAATATGGACTCGCAGATTAGCTTACTAACTCTCGCCCCTGGTGTGGGCTCGCAAGTTAGCTTAACTACTAACCCTCGCCCCTAATATGGGCTCGCAGACTAGCTTACTAACTCTCGCCCCTGGTGTGGGCTCGCAAGTTAGCTTAACTACTAACCCTCGCCCCTAATGTGGACTCGCAGGTTAGCTTTAAGAATTTCAAGGTACAACAATTCCGATATGACTAATTCATCCTATGACACGATGCAACTCAGTCCAAGTACAAGATATGACACGACACGACCCAATCACGATACACGAGAAAACTAATCCAATATGAACTACGAAGCTAATTATAAACAAGGCTATATATAAACCAGCAGGCATGATATACAAATCACATATAAATAATCAACTAGTAAAACTGTATATTAATATAAATATGCATGTAAATAAACTGTAGAGGGAGAAAAGGTATACTTGCCTGGAGGTTGCACGCAAATCCAACAAATATACAGTCAACTACCAAGCCATGAATTCCAAGTCCTCATAATTGTCTCCGAAAGCTGAAACAGACCATGCCAACAGTCTCAGAAAAGTCAAATTAACTAAGATTGCCTGTCCTTAAGTCCAATTCTGGACACAGGGGCAAAACGGTAATTTCGAGCAAAAAGGGTGTCCGTCGTTGGACCCGCTTTGCAACGAAAAGCTTGCCAGAATCAAAGGTCTCTAAAGTCATCAAACTACATGTCTACGGATCCGATTTTTCGATACGAACGCAACCATATATCCAAAGTTGGATTCCGGCGGGCCGTGCACAAAATCACCCGTTGAGTCGGACCGTGGGGCCCGCGAAACGGTAATTTTATCAACTGTCCCAGAATTAGACCAAACTTGGCATACAGGACCAGAAAAATGATACGGTCCTGTTGGCACAAGTTTCGTCTCGATCTGACGAGCGTGCACAAAGTAATTAGAGTTTGTGCAAAGTGGTCGATACGGTGAATTTTGACGGATACGCGTCAAATTCGTCGCGCACACGCGACCAATTTGAATTCCGCCAAAGCCCACACGACCACAAGGCTGTTACGCACCTTTTGATGCCTTCGGTTCGCGACCACGTCGCCCGGTTTGGCGGGACGTATGTCATATCCAAGGGTTTTATTGAATTTCCAAAAACATATTTCTAGTTTTTCTCTGATTTTCAAACTGATTTCATTTGTTGTACAAAACACTAAAAATATTTCTAACATTGAGGTTTCCTTCTCGGTTATGTTGTTCATAACTGTGTTTAAATGGATTTTGTAAACTGTGGATGGTTTGGCGAGAATTCACCTTCCCAAGTAGTTCTTGGGATCAAAATTCTGTTCGGTTCGGAACAGTTTTTCCGCCAAGTTGGCGATGATTTCCTGTGTAATCTAACGTGTCAAATTCTAAAGCGATTTGAGGGATTTAGAGAGGGTATGGTTGTGGTCGTATATGGAAAACGAAGCGAAGAATGATCGCACGAGGGGAGAGAGATTGACCTGCAAATAGGGGTCGGGTGCTGCTGTAAAGCTCCTCTGTTTTCCGTTTTGGCGCGCGCGGCTCAGTCCCAGTGGCGCTCCGGCGAGTCGGGGCGGCGCGCGTGGTGGCGGAGGGGTCCTCCAGCCAGCGGGGAGGTGGTGGCGGCGTGGGTGTTCATTTAGGGTTGGGATGTGGTGCTCTCTCGCGCGCATTTTAATAGCAGAGTCGGGGTCTCAGCTCGGGTCTGCGAATGGGATGCCCGCTCGGGATTAGCTGCAGTGCTATGGGCCGGGCCTGGCTTGAGCCCGAGCTTAGCTGGGCTGGGCCTGGCTCATGGGCTGCTTTCCTTTTTCTTTTTCCCTTTTTATTAAGCCTAATATATATCCATATCTATATGTATATATTCATATATATATATACACATATACGTAAATATATGATATATATTTATATATAAATACATAAATATACAAAAATACCTTTGTACTTATATACATATATATACCCACATATACATGTGTATAATATATTTTATATAAATACACACACACACTGTTTGCAAAAACAAAAGTATAATCTTTATTTCACAAACTTTGTAAAGAATATTACAAGAATTCTGGGAAAGTACAACTATAGGAATCCGATCAGAAAACGATCGCTTTATCCCTTGGAGGATGTGAACTTTTGAAGACGAAAGCTTTTGAAGATGACTGAAGGCAGGAAGCCTCTGATGGAACGAAGGCAGGAAGCCTCTGATGAACTGAAGGCGAAGAGCCTCTGAAGAACGCAGCAGCACTTTAGCAAGAACTCCTGGATTCTCTGAAGAGAATAATCTCTCTGTGTGTAATCTGATCTCTCTGATCTTCCCCTCTGTTGAATGGAAACGAAACTCTATTTATAGAGTTCTGAAATAACTGTTTTGGGCAGTTATTCTGGAGAGTGCCTGGTTGAAGTGCGCCTGTTTTGAGCACGTATGACAAACTGCGCCTGTTTTGAGCACGTATAACAAACTGCGCCTGTTTTTACTCCATTATCACGAACGTGCACCAACTGCTCTAGACACGTGGCATTATTTGATTGACATGCGCTTGGTCGTGTACAGTTAGTGGGACACGTGTTGGACATGTAGAGTGGTAGTTAGGCGTTGATTTAGTCAAAGTGCGCCTGTTTCAGGGACACGTGGCAAGCTCTGAATTGATGTTGTATTAAACTGCGCCTTCTTCACTGAGACGTAGGCGCAATCTGCAAAGTGTGCTTGATATAGTCAAAAGTAGGCGCAGTCTGTCGATAGCGCCTAGTTCTTTGATGTAGGCACGGTCTGTTTAGACAGCTGTCATATCTTCCTCGAATGCTGTGTTGTCAGAGTAATGATAAGATATCTCTTCGATTTCTGTGCTATCAGATAATGATGATTATGTGATCTACGTGCGGTTTGAGAAGCGCGCCTCTCTGAGTACTGAATAGGCACTATTTGAGTTTGATTGAGAAATGGGCGCCATTTGAGTTAAAAGTAGGCGCTGTTTGTTGTTGACTGAAAACTAGGCACAGTCTGCCCTGTTGACGGAAAACTAGGCACAGTCTGCCCAGATTCATGAATTAGGCACAGTTTGGCTAGCTGGCTGAAAACTAGGCTCAGTCTGCCCTGTTGACGGAAAACTAGGCGCAGTCTGCCCAGATTCATGAATTAGGCGCAGTTTGGCTAGCTGGCTGAAAACTAGGCACAGTCTGCCCTGTTGACGGAAAACTAGGCACAGTCTGCCCAGATTCATGAATTAGGCACAGTTTGGCTAGCTGGCTGAAAACTAGGCTCAGTCTGCCCTGTTGACGGAAAACTAAGCACAGTCTGCCCAGATTCATGAATTAGGCACAGTTTGGCTAGCTGGCTGAAAACTAGGCTCAGTCTGCCCTGTTGACGGAAAACTAGGCGCAGTCTGACCAGATTCATGAATTAGGCACAGTTTGTCTTTAAGCAGTCAACTAGGCGCAGTTTGATTTTTTTTTTTTTACCTACAAGACCCCCTTCAAAGTTTTCGAAAGTTGATTTTATTCAAAATTTCGAAATACTTTGAATTTTGAAAATCAAATCAAGTTGCGCATAGGCTAAGCTATCTGCGCGATCTGGAAGGATTAGCCTCACGTTTCAGACATTTAATGAATATCCAAATGATGAATCTTCATTTTTCAAGACTGATTGAATTCAATTCTTTATGGAGGAATATGAACCACCGGATGATGTGAGGAATGGGATAAACCGTCAGATGATGAAGATGAACGGTATAAACCGTCAAATGGTGTGATGAACGGGATGAACCGTCAAATGATGATAATGAACGGGATGAACCGTCTAATGAATGTGATGAATGGGATAAACCGTCAAATGAATGTGATGAACGGGATGAACCGTCAGATGTATGTGATGAACGGGATGAACCGTCTAATGAATGTGATGAACGGGATAAACCGTCAAATGAATGTGATGAACGGGATGAACCGTCAGATGTATGTGATGAACGGGATGAACCGTCAAATGATAATGATGAACAGAATGAACCGTCAAATGATAATGATGAACGGGATGAACCGTCAAATGATAATGATGAACGGGATGAACCGTCAGATGTATGTGATGAACGGGATGAACCGTCAAATGAATGTGATGAACGGAATGAACCGTCAGATGTATGATGATGAACGGTATAAACCGTCAAATGGATGATGATGAACGGGATGAACCGTCAAATGATAATGATGAACGGAATGAACCGTCAAATGATAATGATGAACGGGATGAATCGTCAAATGAATGTGATGAACGGGATGAACCGTCAGATGAATGTGATGAACGGGATGAACCGTCAAATGAATGTGATGAACGGGATGAACCGTCAGATGTATGTGATGAACGGGATGAACCGTCAAATGATAATGATGAACGGAATGAACCGTCAAATGATAATGATGAACGGGATGAACCGTCAAATGATAATGATGATGAACGGGATGAACCTTCAAATGATAATGATGAACGGAATGAACCGTCAAATGATAATGATGAACGGGATGAACCGTCAAATGATAATGATGAACGGGATGAACCGTCAGATGAATGTGATGAACGGAATGAACCGTCAGATGTATGATGATGAACGGTATAAACCGTCAAATGGATGATGATGAACGGAATGAACCGTCAGATGTATGATGATGAACGGTATAAACCGTCAAATGGATGATGATGAACGGAATGAACCGTCAGATGTATGATGATGAACGGTATAAACCGTCAAATGTATGATGATGAATCATCAAAATGTCTGCTGGGGATTGAATGAACGGTTGTATGTCAAACTTTCAAGAAATCTGCCCAGCAAGATCTCTTCTTCGGTTAATGGTTCAAGAGAAACCATATTGCAGCTTTTAAACTTGCATTTGGAATTTTCTTTTGCTTGGATAAAGAAGAGGCGGAGGCTTCAAAATCTGAGACCAGATCTGGATGAATCCACAAGATTTCCTCTTTAGAAGTAGTCAAGGGGAAAAGTCCTTCATGTCGGGGAGGAGGAAGGTTCACGAACTCCAGAGTAGTCCGAGGAATGGGAACTACGCCTTCTTCAATCTGCAGAGGTGTGAAGTCACCGAACTGACAGAGACGACATTAGCCGTCACCGTCTTTTCGTCCTGTTCGAGAGTTACTACTCCAGATTTGATCATCTCTTGTATTTTTCCTTTAAGCATATAGCATGCTCGAGTAGGATGTCCGATGAATCTGTGGTAAACACAATACTTAGGATGATCAGTCTTACCAACCTCTTCCGGCCTTTTGGGGTCGGGCAATTGAAGTTTGTTGCTTTTGGTAAGACAGTCGAAGATCCCCATGATATCATCCTCATCAAAGGAATATTCCTCCTTGGGACGCTGCGGTCTCTGGGGTTGCTGAGATGAAGTAGGAGCAGGTTGAGAAACGTTGACAGCTAACACTTCTTTGCTTCTCAAGTCAATGGCCAAAGTTTCCTTAGGAGCAGAGGTATCTTTGCCTTTTCTATTATTATTCTGGCGATTGTTGTTGTTGCCAGAATTTGAATTTTGATCATCTTGGTCGGGATTCATGTGAACCCCCAATGTCTTTAACTTTTCGGCGCTGAGTTCTGCTGCCTTAGCATTGATTATAAAAGAAGGCCAATCCTAGAACTGAGTAGCCCCTGTCCACATACTAACAATTGGCAAGAGATTATTCTTGCAAGTGTCAATGGTGACAGCAGATGGGGTCCCCATTGGCATCTTGAGAGCTTCGCGACGAAACCTCTCAATAAATTGCTCAACAGGCTCATTATTTCTTTGCTTGATTTTAATGAGGGCTGACACAATCAAGAGAAATCAGTTAGGCAACTCCTGAATATTTGCCTTGGGAGTAGGTAGAATACCTCTCTGATTAGTACGAGAATCTTTGTAAAAAGAAGTTTTTGTACTAATAGGTGCAGAGACACTATCAGTTGGATCCTCCTCGATAAGAATCGAAGAAGACTTGGAAAAGGCCAGAGGACCCTTTCCATTGTTTTGAGATGAAGGGATAGCTAAAGAGCCTTTCCCTCTGTTATCTTCCAAGTTTTACGCTTGGGAAGATTGGGAGAAGACCAAGGGGCCTTTTCCTTTTGATAGAATCGAAGAAGGAGCAGCCAAAGGACTGTCCTCAGCAAACTGCGCCTGTGCAGTTTTGGGTTTCTGGATTCTGGAATGATCCGGAGCAGACTGCGCCTGAGCAGACTGCGCCTGAACAGACTGCGCCTGTTTAGTCAGGGCAGCAGATGCATTGGACTGCGCCTGGGCAGCAGCAGAAGATTTGACTTGTACCAATTTGGCACAAATTGTGTCAGAAGGAGGTTTGGTGTCAGACTGCGCCTGAGTAGACTGTGCCTGTTTAGTCAGGGCAGCAGATATATTGGATTGAGCCTTGGCAGCAGCAGAAGATTTGACTTGTGCCAATTTGGCACAAACTGTGCCAGAAGAAGGTTTGGTGGCAGACTGCGCCTGTTTCCCTAAGGAGAGAATAGACTGCGCCTGATTGTGAGGCAGAGATTGTGCTGTTTTGGCATGAACTGTGCCAAAAGATGGTTTGACAGCAGACTGCGCCTGTTTCTCTAAGGAGAGAACGGACTGCGCCTGATTGTGAGGCAGAGATTGTGCTGTTTTGGCATGAACTGTGCCAAAAGATGGTTTGACAGCAGACTGCGCCTGTTTTCCTAAGGAGAGAACAGACTGCGCCTGATTGTGAGGCAGAGATTGTGCTGTTTTGGCATGAACTGTGCCAAAAGATGGTTTGACAGCAGACTGCGCCTGTTTCTCTAAGGAGAGAACAGACTGCGCCTGATTGTGAGGCAGAGATTATGCTATTTTGGCATGAACTGTGCCAAAAGATGGTTTGACAGCAGACTGCGCCTGTTTCCCTAAGGAGAGAACAGACTGCGCCTGATTGTGAGGCAGAGATTGTGCTGTTTTGGCATGAACTGTGCCAAAAGATGGTTTGACAGCAGACTGCGCCTGTTTCCCTAAGGAGAGAACAGACTGCGCCTGATTGTGAGGCAGAGATTGTGCTGTTTTGGCATGAACTGTGCCAAAAAATGGTTTGACAGCAGACTGCGCCTGTTTCCTTAAGGAGAGAACAGACTGCGCCTGATTACCAGAGATAGACACTGGTGTCTTAGAAACAGCAGGTTGTGCCGAGGAAAGTGGCAGCGTTCTTCATTAGAGAAGTAGCAGAGTTCTTGGGAGCCCACACTGAGCGAGTCTTGCTCTTGACGGAAGTCGTAGTGCGGCGAGGAGTGCTTTGTGCATTAATCATTGCTTCGTAGGCCGTTTGGTCAACTTTCACGACCAAAGTCTTCTGCGTCGAGCCGATAGACGCCGTGTCACATTGAGTTGTCACCTCTTCATCGGAGGAAAAGGTCGTCCCCAGCAGAGTCGCCATTTTGTTTGCAAAAACAAAAGTATAATCTTTATTTCACAAACTTTGTAAAGTATATTACAAGAATTCTGGAAAAGTACAACTATAGGAATCCGATCAGAAAACGATCGCTTTATCCCTTGGACGATGTGAACTTTTGAAGACGAAAGCTTTTGAAGATGACTGAAGGCAGGAAGCCTCTGATGGAACGAAGGCAGGAAGCCTCTGATGAACTGAAGGCGAAGAGCCTCTGAAGAACGCAGCAGCACTTTAGCAAGAACTCCTGGATTCTCTGAAGAGAATAATCTCTCTGTGTGTAATCTGATCTCTCTGATCTCCCCTCTGTTGAATGGAAACGAAACTCTATTTATAGAGTTCTGAAATAACTGTTTTGGGCAGTTATTCTGGAGAGTGCCTGGTTGAAGTGCGCCTGTTTTGAGCACGTATGACAAACTGCGCCTGTTTTGAGCACGTATAACAAACTGCGCCTGTTTTTACTCCATTATCACGAACGTGCACCAACTGCTCTAGACACGTGGCATTATTTGATTGACATGCGCTTGGTCGTGTACAGTTAGTGGGACACGTGTTGGACATGTAGAGTGGTAGTTAGGCGTTGATTTAGTCAAAGTGCGCATGTTTCAGGGACACGTGGCAAGCTCTGAATTGATGTTGTATTAAACTGCGCCTTCTTCACTGAGACGTAGGCGCAATCTGCAAAGTGTGCTTGATATAGTCAAAAGTAGGCGCAGTCTGTCGATAGCACCTAGTTCTTTGATGTAGGCACGGTCTGTTTAGACAGCTGTCATATCTTCCTCGAATGCTGTGTTGTCAGAGTAATGATAAGATATCTCTTCGATTTCCGTGCTATCAGATAATGATGATTATGTGATCTACGTGCGGTTTGAGAAGCGCGCCTCTCTGAGTACTGAATAGGCACTATTTGAGTTTGATTGAGAAATGGGCGCCATTTGAGTTAAAAGTAGGCGCTGTTTGTTGTTGACTGAAAACTAGGCACAGTCTGCCCTGTTGACGGAAAACTAGGCACAGTCTGCCCAGATTCATGAATTAGGCACAGTTTGGCTAGCTGGCTGAAAACTAGGCTCAGTCTGCCCTGTTGACGGAAAACTAGGCGCAGTCTGCCCAGATTCATGAATTAGGTGCAGTTTGGCTAGCTGGCTGAAAACTAGGCACAGTCTGCCCTGTTGACGGAAAACTAGGCACAGTCTGCCCAGATTCATGAATTAGGCACAGTTTGGCTAGCTGGCTGAAAACTAGGCTCAGTCTGCCCTGTTGACGGAAAACTAAGCACAGTCTGCCCAGATTCATGAATTAGGCACAGTTTGGCTAGCTGGCTGAAAACTAGGCTCAGTCTGCCCTGTTGACGGAAAACTAGGCGCAGTCTGACCAGATTCATGAATTAGGCACAGTTTGTCTTTAAGCAGTCAACTAGGCGCAGTTTGATTTTTTTTTTTTTTACCTACACACACATATATTTATATATATGTATATACATGTATATATACAACACGTATATACGTATATACCTCAATAAATTATAACATTTATTTATAAGCCTATATAATCAATTATATATATACCTATATTTAAAACTATACATATATACGTCTATACGTATATCCACATGTATATATGTAAATACATATATATACCTATATATGTATACATGTGCGTATATACCTATATTTATATATACACACATGTACATATATTTATAATATACTATATATATAAATACACTTATATACCTAAATACATATATATATTTATATATACATACTTTTACACATATATATATATATATATATCTATATTTACACACATCTATTTATATATATACCTCATATATTTATATATATTTATATCAAATACTCAATTAACCAATATAATAATATCTAATAGTAGTAAACATATTTATTTAATCATCACAAATTAAATAAATAATAATTAATAATTAAATGGTGTTTGGTGAATTCATACTATTCACCTTTATCCAGGTCCAAAAAATTGTACAAATATTGTAAAACAATATTTAATAATAAAAATACCAAATTTTGTACAAATATTCAATTAGTTAAAAATGCACATCAATACCTAAAATAATTTAAAAAAATTTGTACACACATAAAATATGCCTACCTGGTCGTCCTTGGTCTCACTACATACCTACAAAGGCTTGGATTCGGTTCGGGCCCAGTTCGGACTAAGTTGGTACAATCGGGTCATCTAAAATCAATATATTTAATTAATAAATAAATAGTTCATCGGTGGGGGTTAAGTCGTAACTTAATCTGGTTTTCCTAGTTAGGACACTCATATGGCTTTGTATTCCCCTACCATGGCTAAACACTAGTCAAAGCACGCTATTGCACTATCCGTGCCATGATTTCTAGTCGTCTTGTACTTCAAAACTCAACCATGATGAAAATCATCTACCGTAATAATTAACTAAATAATTATTTATAAAAAAATCTAAAATCACTATTTAAATCAATAAAAATAAAAAAATAATTCAAAAATTTTGGGAAGGGAGGCTACAGATTAGGAGTGATATAAAGCTTCTAGGACTTGTGTTAGGACTAGACTAACTATTTTGTTCCCTCTTGCACTTTGGGGGAACTTGGTGTACCGGCTTCATGTTGTTTTGTGTTGCCGATCACGCTTGTAGGCATAAATAAAATTTCTGTTAGAGTAACTTATTTCTTGTGTGAAGGGATTTCAATTTAGAGGCTCATCTAGTTCTTATATTACTCCTAAAAAATTTTGTACATGGTAGAGAGAAGGTTCGCTAAGTTTAAGTAAGCACAGATACTTCAAAATTGGAACCATGTCCATGTGTGTCTGACATGGAAAGGACAATGACACTTGAACTACACTAGAAATGTCAAAATTGGCAGTCTCTCCATATTATCATGTCTATACTGTATTGTGTCATTTTCATCTCCTTGCAACATAGGTAATATATTATTTTCCTTGGTTATAGTAATTGATAATCGACTGTGAACTTTGGATAGATTCTAGCATGTCTTTATCAGTTGCTCTTTTTTTTTTGATTGATCATAGCCCGTGCAATAAGAATCATAGGAGTTAAATAGTGACATACTTTCAATACCAAAAAGGATTAGGCAATATCACTTTTAAAATCCTAGCTAATCATCCTGTCAAAGATGAAAATAATTAGATATCAATCACTTTCTTTAAAAAGTGGCAATTTGTTCCTGTTTTGGTATATTTCATACCACCAGTTTAAAACCTGATCTACATCTGATGTGCCATTGGCATGTTCATTGAGTAGTCACTAATATATTTGAACCTATAATTTTATGGGTTGATTTTTGTCCATAGATGCTCATAACTTGAGTGTACTGGCTAAAGGTTCCACAATAATCTTAGATTCTTCTATTAGAGTCTAGTTAGCGAGTACTTTTTCACACATTTGTTCAGACATGGTTTAACTGTGTTGGTTGCAACTGCAGGTTACAGATATAGATGATGCTGTGGAAACTGTAGTTGACATAGGGAAAACTGATGTGAGTTAACTATTATATTTCAATTATATTTTCATTTCTTCACAGACTACTTATCTTTCAATTGATACCAAAAGGCTGTATTTCAAATTAATGTATTTTGTTCATTGGAATAGGATGAAGAAGAGAGTGAAGAAGTAGTTCAAGCTGAAGATGATGAAGCAGATGAAAAGATTACTTGTAATTGGAGTGTTCTGAAAAGTACTCCTGAGCTTGGCAAATCAAAGGTGCTTCTTAACAGAAAACTAACAAACTTTTTCATTTGCATAATATATCCTCTTATGCATTGTTATAACTTTTTTGATATTTACTTATTCTAGTTTGCTGGAGAGTTTTCATATATGATCTCTCTTATATTCTCTGATCTATAATAAAGAACTTCTGGTTTAACTGGTATATGGATACAAAATGTTGTTAGTGGCTGGATTTTATGCCATAACTCATAAGTAGGAATTTCCCTAATATCTTGCTTTAACTCATAAGAAATCCATCTTCAGAAGGGTGCACTGGAAGAAGGCGAAAAATGGCATGAATATTGACAGGTATCCGAGGAGTAACATTTAGATATAAATTAAACAAGAACGACAACAAAGTCATTTTCCCAAATTTTTGGGCTTAGTTGATTTAGATAAATGTAAATGAAAAGTAGGAGGAATACTGGAATACAAATGCAACAAAGATAAATGTTTATGGAATACATGGATACATGATCTTGTGTGAACTTATTTTTTATATAATAATGCTAATGTATTTTTTTTCTCAATTTTGTGTAGGTTGGCGTGTAAATTTTTGATGGTTGTAGATATAAGCTAGAAGGAAAGAGTCGATCGAGCTGCATTTTGGCCTACAGACATTTTCTATGGAAATGGAATGGTGTAGTTGAAATTTGGATTAGCGTTATGTTACAAACATTTTGTACATCTTGGATTCTCTTTACATGAAATATTTATTTTGGACTACTATTTCGATCACTTTAGGCGTACAACAACTTTTTGTACATCTTAAATGTTTTATTGAAAAATGTATGAATTTATTTATTTTGACAAACCTCTTATATATCTTGATTGATCAAAATGGAAGTGAAATTGTTGAAATCAAAATTGTGATTCAGCATGAATTTTTATGATGCACAGGTTAATTGTATGTGATACAGAACAGATTATTTAGATAAGAAATTGTGTAACCGATTTATAGCACTCAAAAAGCTATAAAAAATCGACAGCGTTCAGAAACACTATAATAAATCAATAGCAGCATTAAAGAACGCTATGCACAATCTACAACATTCATAAATGCTATTATTCATCAACAGCATCCAAGAATGCTATAGACCTTCCACAACATTCATGAACGCTATAATCAATATACAGCATTCACGAACGCTATAAACCATCAACAGCATACACGAACACTATAATCCATCTACAGCATTTAAGAACGCTATAATATTATAGCGTTCACATGCCTTGACATACTATAGCGTGGGCAATTATAGCGGACATAATACGCTATGGAAGGCTTTCTATAGCGTTCTGCGCATGCTATTGTAGGCCATATTTGTTGTAGTGCTTGACTCTTTCAAAGCTTTAATGTGTCACCCTCGTCCTGTTCCTCGTAGGGTGTACTCAAAACGCTTCAACCAAATTTTTTATGAGCTACATCGTTTCATATTCTCTGTCTTGCTTCAAAAAGGGGATCTTCTGACGATATCACCTTTATGGAAATGTCTGCGGTGTACCACATTCGTTTTGGTATTCTATTCTCTGTCACTAAGACTTTTATGGCTTGGTTGATCGGTTGTAGGAGAGCGGAGCGTAACCTTTTCTACCCCATGCATCTGGCAGCTATTCTTCGGAGGTTTGAAATCAACCTTCAACTTTGTCCCTACTCTTCGACAGCTTCTAAGCTGAGTAGATCTAGGTTGTATCCCAACCCTCCTCCTCCACCCGATGCTGAGCCTGCTCCTGCTGATCCTGATACATCTGCTCTAGAGGCTCCTGCTCTAGGATTCGATCCGTAGTTCTATCAGCAGTTCGACGCCTTCGTTGCTCCCTCCGAGCAATGCTATCAGCGCTTTGATGCATTTGTTACTGCTTCAGAACAACGTCATCAAGGTTACGTTGATGCGAAGTTTCGACACACCTCACAGGCTCAGGTCTTAAGGAACAATATTATCGATATTCATTGGAGTCTGGCTCATGATCCATCACATCCCTTCCAGATGACTCTCATCCTTCTTTTGTTGGGCCGAGGTTCGACGATGAGACTACTTTTCAGTACTTTGATCCTACCACTGCTTATGTTGATCCTCAGCCACATGCTGCTCCTGGAGATGATGATACGCAAATGTGATATGAGGTTTTTACTAGTGGTCATGATCTTGTAGTGTTTCTTTGTCTTATTTGCATCCAAACTTTTGAGTTGGATATTGCTAGTAGTTTTTATTTTGTCATAAACTCTTCATTTATGACTATATGCAGTTATGATGTATTTCTTTCATATCAGTTTTATGCATTACTAGTTTCATTTTGACTTGTGCATTCTGGATACTCTCTTGTATTTTGTCTTGGTTTATTGTTGGCTTCACACATTGCGGGAGAGCTACACATTTTACGTACTTGACAAAGGGGGGGAAGAGCTACACATTTTGTTGATACAAGTCAGGTATATTATTTCAAATTAAATTTTGTTATATTTTGGTATAGACTCAAGTTTGTCAATTATTAAAATGGGGGAGATTGTTGGACAATTACCTAATGGTCACACCTGATTTTGATAATCAACGACAACTTACGTCGATACGCAAAATATACGAACTGCTACTAATGTTTCAGGTTGCTGCTACATTCTACTACATTATGCTACATCTTCGAAAAACGTACTACAAGTACTCAAGTCATCATCCACAAGCTATTCAAATGGAATTCAGATCGAGTTATTTTACATTTTATTTTGTATTTTATCTTTTATTGAGTCTACGATAATAAATGTAAAGTCGTTCGAAAAATTACTGGCTAAGGTTAATTCCAAGTCCACCTATCCAAATAGCCTTCCTATTTTTTATTAACTCTACTATCCAAAAAGCCTAAAATATCCATGCAATTTTGGACCCAAACATCTAGTTCTGAACTGGCAGAACTCAGACAGAACTCAAGCCGAGTTCGGTCAACCCAAATTTGAATTTCAGTTACCTCCAAATCTGCATATAATGTTCATTTGCGAGATATTCGCATCCGAACTATGCCTGAACTCTGACCGAGTTCGGTAAAAAAACACCTAAAAATAGAAGAGAATTTTTCATTTCTAATCACTCATTCACTCTTCTCTCTATATATTTTTAAAGTATTTTTCAGTGATCAAAAGCTTTCACATTTCACCTATACATCTCTTAGCCAAAGCCAGTAATCTGTTCGATTTAGAGTCTTTGGTTTACAGAGTTGTAAAGAGGTTGCAAGCTCTCAATTAGCTTGCAAATAGTGGATTAACAACGAGCAAGAGTACCTGCGACTGGATTAGTTCTTTCAGAGGGAAACCAGTATACATCGCGGTGTTCACTGAGTTTGACTCTCTCTCTTGCTTATTGTATTTATTAATTATCTCTTTATTTTTGCCATAGTTTATATATCTAATTTTTAATTGGTAATTTTATTCTGTTGTACTCGCACATACTCTATTCATCCCCCTCTAGAGGTGCTCAACTGTTACGACCCGCTCCCGAATAATCGGACACGAGTCGGACACGCCCAGCCTACGTTAGAAGACTCAACGTAGTAAGCTGTACAAAGCTAGGGAAACTAACAAGTCAATATAAATAAGTACAAATCACAACATCTATAAACGATCCCAGAAAGATCACCATAATCCACAAGTCCATATAACGTAAAGGTACCAGAGTCAACAGGAATGAAATACGCTATGAACTCTAAAAAAATAATATCTAGGAGTAAAGCTAAACAATCTAAACCTGAAGCCTCTAGCTAAGTCATGCCTCCATCCTGCTAAGCTAAGATCCCGGGCTCTAGCCCATAAGGTGAACCAGGTCCTCAAGTATACCAGCAACATATTCAGTCAGGAGCGGAGCAAAGTACAATTCTAGGTAATGAACAAGAACATCATGATATGGAAATGAGTACAGAAAAACATGAAATATAAAGTACAGGAAAAGAACATAAAAGTATACATAAATATAAAGTACATAAAGTACAGGAAATAAAGTACAAGAAGTAAATCCTGAACCTGAATTACATGACATGGCATGTGCACAATATTTGAAATACAGCTAGCATATGTGACCGGTTGGGGTAAGCACAGGAATAAGCACATGAAATGGGTACGACTTAGGGCCCGCGTGCACGGTGCGAGGCCTAAGCTATCAACCTAAATTTCTGATCCTTGGGTTTAGTCATATAGCTAGTGTATTTCCCCTTTCCGACCATAAGTAAGTACAAGGACATGAAAGTACAAGAGTACATGATATACCGTGTCACAACGTGTCACAAGAAAAGCACAGGATATGAATGTAAATGAACATAATGTCACGATCTGCTACCCAAATTGTTGGGCCGGGCCGAGTCATGTCCAGCCTACGCTTGAGATAAAGCATAGTAAGTTGTTCTAAAAAAATAAAACAATATAAGAACAAAGTGTGCTAACAGTTCTATATGTCATGTTGAGTCAGAATAATATCCCAAACGCAAAATCATCTCGAATATAAGTATGTTCCAAATACATAGTCAAGACATAAAACTGGATACAAGTCCAGTATCAAAAATACATAGTCAAAACATGACTAATCTCAAAAGTTCCGAGCAACTAAACAAACTAGACGAGTTTCTCCGCAGGTACATCCTCGAAAGGTAAAGTCTGATCCTCGATGGCAACTCCATAATAGGAATCACATAGCAACTCCTCCTCGGTAAGTATACCTACAACGTTATCCTGTCAAGACGGGAGCAAGTACTAATTCTAACAAACTAAATATACAAAGCATGAAATGAACTGGAGTGTAGTAAACATGAATCATGACATATCACAATCTATCATGGCAAGGATACACATGTCATAGAGACAGATGTATATGTAATATTTAAAACAGTAGCAGATACGTGATCGTCAATAGGTGTACAATATACGGGGACACATGTAAATGAAATATACTTTCGTACAAGTGATACGGCGATAGATGTACATACGCACAAATCCGCTTTGAGAAAAAGGCATACGGCGCATTAACATATAAAATGAAACTTTGCTCGAGTACGGTAGTGGGGGCATGATCACGTACTCAACTATCAGTTTTCCCATAACCCAGATTCTAAACATATGAGAGATACGAGAATAGCATAAAACATGGTGGATACTGAGAGCAGTATAAAGTATGTGAAACATGGAGAGATATGACTTGCAGTTTAGGTATCGGTATTTAACATGGTTTATACACGATTCATTATATGCAGTAAATAAAGTTTGTAGAGGTACTTGCCTCTAGCAAAGCAAGGTAGTGAAGGAAATGCTATAGATGTCCGGTGTCCTGGTACTGTCACAAACATGAACTATCTCAGCTATCTAAGTTATAAACAAAGACTAACACTACTTGTGTGACACGAGGCATTTGGATACTTAGCTAAATGAAATTAGCATAGGAATCCAACGCGAGGTGATATGGTATCTAAACCAACCTCTAGGTTTTCCATTGTAAGGTGGGTCAACATTTTAAATACTTGAAATACCCTAAAAATCACAAGTCATGACTTAAAAACAATTATTAATTATTAATTCCATCTGTGCACTTCGCTCTAGCAATTATTAGAATAGTTATAAAATCCTAATAATTACAAAACAAAGCTTTAAACTTAACCTTGTTAATTATAGAAATTTATACTAATTTTTCTGGAATTTAAAAACCCTCATAGATATTTATTAAAAATCAGTAAATATAAGTACCCTGAAAAGGAGTTCTGTTTTCCTATTTATGTAAAATGCCAAATGTACTAATTAAATCCTAGAAAATATATATTAAATTAGCTAAATTAACATAGTATTTAAATATCGTTTTCTCATATTTTTACAGTATTCAAATATATATAGAAATTCAAATACAACAAGTTACAATTTCTGGAAAATAAATAACTAATTATTTAATATTTTATCCACGTATACAAAATTGAACCGGAGTCCAGATACGGGACCCAAAGCCATGAATCAAGTCCGATATGATTCGTACAGGCCTTAAATGTATTCAGGCTCGTTTAAGTCCACAGAATCCATGTTAGGTCTGGACTCAAATGGCTGTAATCAATCGAAATACGAAAATACATATATTAACATATATATATATATATGAATATTAAAGTATTTTAATAATAATATATTAAGGTAGTAAAATATATATGTCATAGAATTAAATAATAAAATAACTTGTAAATTTATACATAATATATATTAACATATATATATATATATATATATATATATATATATATATATATATATATATATATATATATAAATATATATATATATATATATATATATATATATATATATATATATATATATATATATATATATATATATATATATATATATATATATATATATATATTAAGTATTATGTATATATATATATATATATATATATATATATATATATATATATATATAATATATATATATATATATATATATATATATATATATATATATATACATAATACTTAATATATATATATATATATATATATATATATATATATATATATATATATATATATATATATATATATATATATATATATATATTAAGTATTATGTATATATATATATATATATATATATATATATATATATATAATATATATATATATATATACATAATACTTAATATATATATATATATATATATATATATATATATATATATATATATATATATATATATATATATATATATATATATATATGTAACAATTAATAAAAAAAAATGTAATACTTAATATATAAATATAAATAAATAAATATATATATATATAAAATACACATATATTATATATACATTTATACATATATACATTATAAAAAAAATATATATATATATGTATAAATGTATATATATGTGTATTTTATATATAAATATATATATATATTTATTTATATATTAAGTATTATATATATATATATATATATATATATATATATATATATATATATATATATATATTATATATATATATATATATATATATATATATATATATAATATATATATATATAACCCGGCCCAAAACTCATTGGGCCCAAACCCATACCCATTTTAAACAGTAAACACTTTTTATTTAAAATTCGTTACTGTGCGGGTTTAAACCCAATAGCACAAAACCCAACCCATTAACCCAATTATTTTAAACTCGTGTCCGGACAGTTTGGGACACGACTACACGAATCATGTGTTCGAGGCTAGCACGACACGCACGACACGTAAATATCGTATCCACGTTCACCTCTGGACTCCCCAACACTGGGCGAGTCCACACACGTGTACACGAGACACGACTCGACACCTAGGAGGAATGACACATACGTGTCCGTCGTAGGGTTGATGTCGGGGGCGTTGTACGACGGAGGAGACATCGAAGCGGGCGGGAAAAAATATGGACGAGTTCGTCTCGTCGAGACGAACTGATCGGTGGTGGTTGGGGGCGTCGACGTGGGCTAGGGCGGCGGCCACAGTAGATCGGGGTCTCCGGCGAGCTTGTCGGAGAAGAAAGGGGGCTAAGGCGTGGCTAGGGCGGTCGGGAAGTAGAATAGGGTTAGGGTTTCTTCGATGGGTCTATTTATAGGGCTGGGGTGGGTTTTAGATTAGGGTTTCGGTCAGTAGATTAGGAATTAGGGTTAGGGTTAGGGTTAGGGTTTAGGCCGAGGTCGACGGTTTAGTCGGGAACGAAGGCGGCGATCGGGTGGCAGTTTTGCGAACCCCCCCTTAAAATGAGTTATTTACATTAAGCCCCACCGCCATAGTTATGTGCAAAAGTTTAATTTGCAAAATACCCCCCCCCCCCCCGCTCTGCTCTGTGCAAATAAAATTTGCACAGATAATTCAAATATTGCAAACTGCTATAAAACAATTAAAATAATTACAATTTGATATTAAAATAATTTAATAAATTACAAATTGATATTTTTGGCTTTAAAAATCATTTAAAAATTATTTAAAAATCTTAGAAAATTCCTAATAATTATAATAATTTATTTTAAGGATATAAATGCCATTTAAAAATATAATTTCTTATTTTAAAAATATTTTAAAATATCTAGGGCTTACACATAAACCATAGAATGTACTTGCCTTGCTCCGGGAAAGTACGGGTAATCAATGGAGCTGGATGTCCTTCTGTTAAATAATTTACAAGTTGGTTATTCTCTAAGCAGTTCTAGTTAGTTACTTTGTATCATCCAATTATCAAAGTTAAGATATACTAGTTTGCATCTTTAGATATAGGGTGAGTATATATCAATTACAAATTATGATAGCAGTAAAAGCTACCATAAAAAAACCTATCTAGACTTGGAAGTCCAAGTCCAAGCACCCACTTAAGTCAAAGTCCATCAAAATTAAACTCTAACCATGCTAAATATCCAACACCACTCTAGTGTAACAACTCAACATTCAAGTTCGAACCAAGAAATGTACTATGAACCCATCTCAATCGACATTACACTAAGGCTCAGAACTCAAATATTCAAAAATACTAAACCAAGGTATATGAAATTAAGCCAGAGGTTCCAAGACGAAAGATCTCCAGAATTATACAACTATCGAAACATATACAAATTAATTGAAAGAAAATACAATCTAATGAAGAATTTACAATTCAAATGAAACTAAAATACTAGAATTTAGCCACTGCCTTCAATATCAGAGAAGTGCTGCCAACCTCTCCACACTGCAAGGATACTACTATACTGGACACAATCACGAAACCTGGACACGGCTTGTCAGGAATGAACTCAACTATTCAAAGTCTGCATCCCGCCACGACGGACACGATCCACTTGGATACAAACTACAGTAAGACACGACCACACCATCCTGGACACGAACACAACACGAACGGCGAAAACTCGGACATGATCCAACACCAAAAGAGCGAATACGAACACACGCCGATATGAACTCGACACATGAAAACAACACCATAACACAGAAAATAAAAGTCATAGTAGTTACTATGATCAAACATCCAACACCAATTAATTAGAAGTGGCAGAGAAATTACCTGAAAGAATGCTCCCGAGATCGAGGATACGAATCAAAACTCGGACACGAATATTCAAATCCGAAATTACTCGAGTACCTAAGAACATCACAATAATCCGATTTGATTCACAAAAGAGGAATATACTCCAGAATTATATAATAATCGTTCTGCAAAACGAATCGACAAACATCCAATCAAAGACTTACTCAAGAGTACATTTCGTCAAACGATCTCGATCAGGAATTTGGATTCACCTCAATCAGATCTTGATCGATTCATCAAAAACGCACAGATCCACCGAAATCCAAAGCAAGAATTTAAGATCAATCATCAATTTGGAAAGCTATAGATCTACAAAGAGGAGGTGTGTCGAAAGAAACTTACTGAAGAACGAAGTCCAGAGGACACGGACACCGATAGTCGAGCTATCATCCCCAATCCGTCGGCTCACTGGATGAATCTCGCGTCGATCGGAGAGGAGATCGAAATCTCGGATGCGTGCCGCTGGAGATCGGGACCGCCGAGTAAGATGTCCGACTGCCTAGCTCAGGGGAAACTACCGCCTTGTCGCCGTCGCCATGGAAAGCCGGAGGGAACCACCGAAGAGTAGATCGAAAGCTTCTCGATCCGCGTGCGTCCGTGTCGGGAGGTGACTCACCGCCTGAGAAAGGAGATCTCCTTCTCCGTCGAGCTTGTCGCCATCTCCACAGGAGGAAATTAGGGTTAGGGTTGGAGATGAGTTGGGAAGGAAATAGGGAAGAAGGAAAATGGAGAGCTCGAGATTCTTTTTAAGATGAGAAAGAAAAATGAGTGAGGATTCTCTCTCTCACTCGCTGTCATATAGTGCACAGCCAACTTTACAGACCCCCCCCACACAAAATGGCTTATAAGCATTAATCCCCTCTTCCTTTTCACTAATTAGAAATGAAAACTAATTTAGTTAAAAAGAATAGTTAAAAGGTTACAAGTGGTGGGGGCCACCACTAGTTTGTTACAACTAACTTTTGAATTTGAAAATCTTGCTCTTGATTCAATTCCCTCCAAAAATAAATTAAAATATTTATTCGAATATATTTAATGAAACATTATCAATATTCAACATTACTTAAATCAAACTTGTTATTATTATTAGAAAACTTTAAACTCTAGAAAAATGGAAAAGTGGAGTTACATCAACGGTCCTACATATACATATAAAAATTTATTGACAAAGCAATGATGAGTGCATGAAATGAACAATAATACTAGATATGCCATACCAGCGACGAACATCCAAATAAAAAATAAGAAATGCACAACAAGTGTCCTAGCAAAACGCTAACAATTGAACAATTGAAAAATAAGAAATGCACAACAAGTGTCCTAGCAAAACGCTAACAATATAGGAGCGAAGCCGAGGGGTCCTAAAATCAAAGATTGGCATTATGTTAACAAATTGTAGCAACAATAAGGGTTATTTAGTTTTACGATCTAGGATGATATTGAAAATTCACGTTTATATCTCCATATTGTCCATAATATGATTTGGATCTCGTCTTAAAGGTTGACTTGGCTGACAGTCTAAAGTGGAGAACTAAACGTAAAATTTGAATATTAAACGAGATCCTAAAAGTAAACGAAAATATGTGACAGTTGTATGAATTGGATTATATAATTTTGCTATGATCAATCAAGAATGAGATTTATGACAATATTGTTTGTTTATATTCTGATCTTAGCAGGCACACACCCTCTTGGCGCACTACAAAAATTTGTCAGATTAGCGATGTTCCAAAACGTCGCTAATCTCGGCCCAAATGTCGCTAAACTAAATTAGCGACGTTTAATAAACGACGAAAAAAGCGTGTCACTAATCGATAAAACGTCGCTATGGCGACGTTAGGTAGCGACGCTCATAACGTCACTAAATAGCGACGTTCTTTGCGATGTTTTCTTGTGGTCGCCGATTAGCGACACTTTAGCGACGTCTTCGCGACGATGTGGTGGCATCAGATTGTTTGCCACATCAACAATTTAGCGACGAATGTAGCGACGTTTATATTCGTCGCTAATAGTTAGCGACAAATATAAACGTCGCTAAATTGAAAAAAAATTAAAAAAAAGAATCCAGAATGCAAATGTATAATCCAAAATACAGAATCCAATCCAATCCAAAATACAGAATCTAATCCCTGGGTTCGCCGACCCCTTCGGTGGAACACTCAACACCGGCACGCACAATACAATCCAGAATAGACCAAAAATGATTGGTCGTCTCCTCAAGCCTCTAAGAACATCACAATATGTATCACACATCACACAAACAAATATACATCACAATATGCATCACACATCACACAAACTAATATACTTCACACACAAAAAAACAAATATCCATCACAATATCCAAAAGGAGATATATCCATCAAAACAAATATCCATCACAATATCCAGAGGAGATATATCCATCAAAACAAATCCAGTCAATATATGTTTCTACTGTCGTCAATGCTGGGACAGATAGAACTCCCTCAGCCAGCACGCATAAGTAGGATCCGCGACAGCCAGATCAATATCCAGAGGAGATGGATGACTGGAACTTCCGGTGGAACTGCTCTGTGGTGCCACCTCCTCCTTCACAGCTTCCTCGGCTTTAGAAATTACTTCTGGAGCAGCTCTCTCGGTGGAACTGCCCTCTTGAGCTGGAACCACCTCCTCTTTCACAGCCATCTGTGCCTCCCTCAAGCGAGATCCTCGGGTCTTAGGTGCCATCTGTGAGAACGGGTGCCATCTCGTTTGAGTACATTTACGAAAGCAGATAAAATACAAAAAATTCAATTTTTTGCCAAGTGTGAGAACGGATGGCTCAGAACATAACCCAAAATTCATTCTAGCATACATTAGTATGAATCATCTATGTTCTGTAAATATGGTGTAGTATATGTTCTTATCGTATCTAGTATCTGAAGAATGTAACAGAATCAAGATGAACTCACATAATGTAATACTAAGACATCATCTACTACTATATAAGATATAGTGATAGGTTGTCATATCATCATTGCCGAGGGATGAGGGTCGGAGGACAGTCAACTTTATCTACGGCTACATAGTTTCTGCCTCGCCAGTCGAATGGCTACATGGACTATGTCTTGATCACCATGTCGTATCGTAGATTAATACAAATGGAGCTGGAGCCAAAATACATAATCCAAAATATAAAATACAGAATCCAATCCCTGGGTTCGCCGAAAATACAAAAACAAAGATTGACACACAGTACTAATTTATATGTGTTTTAAGTGTAAGAACGGATGGCTCAGAACACAACCCAAAATTCATTCTAGCATACATTAGGGTTAATCATCTATGTTCTGTACATATGATGTAGTATATGTTCTTATCGAATCTAGTATCTGAAGGATATAACAGAATCAAGATGAACCCACATAATGTAATACTAAGACATTATCTACTACTAAAAGATATAGTGATAGGTTGTCGTATCATCATTGCCGAGGGATGAGGGTCAGAGGACAGTCAACTTTATCTATGGCTACATAGTTTCTGCCTCGCCAGTCGAATGGCTGCAGGGACTATATGTCTCGATCACCATGTTAGCAATTAACCAACCAACAAAACTACTTGTTACAAATATCGGCACTATCGGTGCTTTCGAATCAGAGTATCACATTTTTTGGTGTCAAAAAACAAATAATTATTACTAAATTATCAGATTTTCGGCACTATCGGTGCCCCTGACCAAGCCCCCCCTCCCTCCTACACCACCCCTAACCCTAACCCTAACCCTCCCCTCCCCACAGCCACCCCCACCTCACCCCACCCCTAACCCGAACCCTAACCCTCCCCTCCCCCAGTCGCCCCCACCCCCACTGCTCCCCTTCCACAGTCGCCCCCACCCCCCTGCTCCCCTTCCCCAGCCGCCCCCACCCCCTGTTCCCCTCCCACAGCCGCCCCCACCCCCCTGCTCGCCTCCTCCAGCCGCCTCCACCCCCGTGCTCCCCTCCCCCAGCCGCTCCCCCTGCTCCCCTCCCCCAGCCGCCCCCACCCCTTCTGCTCCCTTCCTCCAGCCGCCCCCACCCCTACTGTTCCCCTCCCCCAGCCGTCCCCACCCCCCTGCTTTCCTCCCCTCCACCCATACATACCCACCCTTAACCCGAACCCTAACCCTAGCTCCCCTCCCCCAGCCGCCCTCACCCCCCTGCCCCAAACCCCCAAACCACCCCCCACTCACCCTCCAACCACCCGTATCCCCCCTGTCCCTCCCCCCGAGCCACCCGTACCCCCCCAACCACCAACAACCAAAACAGCCGGAGAGAGAGAGAGAGAGAAAGAGAGAGAGAGAGAGAGAGGGAGGGGGAGAGTCACGTACCGGAGAGGGATGGGAGTCGCCGGAGAGAGTGAGAGCGTCGGAGGGGGGAGGAGAGAGAGTGAGAGAGTAAAATGGAAGGAAATGAATCGTTAGGGGGAATATAATTAGAATTTAGCGACGTTAAGACTACCATCACTAAATTAGTCGCTATTAGCGACATCAGAGCGACGTTTCGCGACGACTAGCTCATGTAATTAATATACGTCGTTGTCACGTCGCTTATTTCGTCGCTAGTAGCGACTATTAGCGACGTTTCAATAAAACTTCGCTAATGCACATAATTTAGCGACGCTAATCGAACGTCGCTAAATTTACGTCGCCAATTGAGCAGATTTTAGTAGTGGCGGCAGTTTTGATGGGGGCGACTTCATGGGCATTATGTATTGTCATGTATCTTTCGTCCCGGTCGCATTCTTGAATGCTTATAACTCAATAGCTCCAAAGGATTTTGTGGCTAATGAGATTATGATAGAAGTAAACGACAATATTGTCACAAGTGTCGTTATTGTCTAGTCATAAAAAACTAAATAACCCACCCTCACAACGCAAAACTAAATAACCTAAGTTATAACAATTCTCATATATTTTCTTTTAGTAATTTTAGGGTCTCGTATAATATTCAAAAATTACATTTATCACGACCCGCACCCTAGAGTTAGGGCACGAGACGTGGGTACGTCCAGCCTACGCCGCAGTGTCGGCGGTAGAACGCTGTCCTAGGTCACAACATCTAGCAATATAAAGCTTAAACAGTTTATACTCCCCGAATGGGGGTGACATGATAAAAGTAGACTCAATCACAACTAAGAAAGAAGAAGCACGATATGATATATAACTCAAGGAAAAACAGATGATAACATAGCTGCTAGATAGATAAATAAAACTGCTGAAATGAAAGGAAATCCCAAGTACATCAGAAAGTCTAAGTGTCTAAGATAATACAAATCCCAGATCCCAAGTATCAATAAGTACAATCATCCATGAAATACTGAAATGAAAGCATCCTAGTCTAAGGGTGTGTCATCCACAGCTAGTGGGGCCTGCTGATGGTCCAGGTCCAACATCTCATCTAAGGTGGCACCGTAATATGTATCCACACCAGCCTCCTCCTCGTCCTCTGTAATATTTTCAACAGGTCCAGTCAGGACAGGAGCGAGTACAGTACATCTCAACAGTTCATAGCAGGTTAGAAGATATAATCTTGTAGTAAAGTAAGATACATGTACTGAAAGAAGTGCAGTATGTAAACAGAGAGAGAAAGCTGTAATAGAAATATCTACAATAAATAGAGAACTAACATGTGGCTAGTGAGTCAGAGTACAACATAGACATGTAAATGGCATAGGAGATTCTGATGCTACACTATGGAAGAGATTCTGATACTACACTACTTGGATAGTATTCACATGTCTATTTCTACTCTCCCGTACCCCCAATTAGTACACAAGGATCCAACCAGGTTATGTTATGATACTATGTAATGCCCCCGAAGGGTGATAAGCCTCCGAAAGGTGATAAGCCTCCGAAAGGTGATAAGCCCCCGAAGGGTGATACATAGTAGACCCATAAATGGGATAAGGATTCCAGGAAGAATCTGTGATCATAAGAGTATATGTCACAAGTGATCGAAGAATCGACGAAGCATAGTGATACGCTATGTAAGTGAAACGCACAGAACATAGAGTACCCGATGCTCCCTAAGGATAACATCTCAAGAAGGGATCCATATAGTACCAATCCGTGTGACCAACGTGACAGTACAAGTGAAGTAATCTACTGCAGGAAATAGTTCTAAGCAGGATATGAAATGATCAGAGAATATACTCGCCTGGTATCTGAGTGTCCAACTGAAAAGTACTGTCCGAGGAGTGGTGTCTGGCTCCTATTAGAACAGCACAAGTCACAACAAGTCCAAAATGATAAAATGAAGCTCTACCATGTATTCTACATGAATCTAGGTCAAACTAGGCCAAAGTCAACTCTTGGTCAACTCTGGTCAACCCTGGAAGTCAAACTAGGTCAACTATGGTCAAACTAGGTCAACTAGTCTACACTAGTCTAGTAAGTCTATTCTAGTTCTAATAAAGCTGTACAAGCCTAATCTAGGCCTGTTAGTCAAACAGGCATACACAGGCCATAGGCTATTCTATCTAGGCCAAACCAAACACATACACCATGCCAATTCCATCTCTAAGCAATACACTATTGATATGTATATTGTAATCTAGCCATAACCCAAATATATATATGATACATATATATATATATAGTGCACACACACAAGCCACATATACTTGAGACATATCTATACTACATAACCTATAACCCATTGCAAAATATCTACATTAGATACCTATAGGATACACAAACCATATTATATATCACATATACACATTTTACATTATATGTATATACAATAGGATATATATATAGGGAGGGTGTGAGTGTGAACATGAGGGTTGTGCATGTGACTTGAGAGTACATGGGTGTGTGTGTGGTAGTGAGACATATGTGTTGGTGAGACAAGAGTGAAACAGTGAAGGGAAATATATAGGTGTGTGTGTGGAGAGTGTCACATGAGAGTGAAAGAGTGTGAATGTGTGTGAGTGTATAAGAGTGTGGAGAGTGCGGGACAATAAGCAAACTGAAACAGTGCAGGAACTATACAAAACAGTCCCTATGAAATTTCCAGATTTCAACATCAACAACTCAGATTTTAGGGAAGGTTCAATAACAGAGAAAAATGGGGTTTCAGTTGTTAAGAACTGTCAAAACAGTCCACCACTAGAAACTCAGATTTTGAGTCCAACCCACACCCAAATCAATCCAAATTCGACATACTACTAGAAAACACATAGGAGGACTATAATAGGGACTTAAACATGTAATAATCAACATTTAGATCGATCAAAGGACTGTCAAAAATCAAATTATAAAACTGGAACAAAACTGTAATGACATATAATATAGGTATCAGAAAATCAATAGGGAAAAGAGAATTTAATCAACAAAACTAATTTAAAAATGCCCAAACAGTGATTGGTATAGCATCTACACATTACATACGTGTTGTGTGATGAGTTTGTGTCCACAAAAGTGGACACAAACGTGTCCAATTCAATCCAAACTGAAATCGGGTAAACTGGACACAGGGTTTTGGACAGCATCGTGTGGGTGTGCACGCGTGTCGTGCACCCGACACAGGCCATCCTAGGCCTCGTGCTCGTGTCAGTGGATGAACCTAGGGTAGACCTAGGTGTGTGTCACCCTGGTTTGTGTCAGTACCTGTCGTGTCCAGAGTTTCGAAGCCGTGTCAGTGGCTAGTAACAGCCCGCGCACAGTGCAGTGCATTCCCCATGCACGGTCGATATCTCCCAATCCAGACCACGAAATCTCGTAAAACTTGGGGAGAGTGATGACAGTGGGTGCCCCTACGTGTCCATAAAAACTCGTGTCCAACAAGTTCGTGTCGTGTCCAGTAGATAGCCCGATAGGCAGGGGATTACTGTAGCTGTGCGCGCGCGCGCGCGAGAGCGTGTGCACGCGTGTCCAATCGACTCGACACAGACTCGAATCAAGCTCAGAGCAATAGAAATAAGTAAGCGACATCAAAACATAATTTTTCATTCAAACATAACTCGAAAATAATACAAAAAGTTTCACTGAGGTATTTTCACAAACACAATGAATGGTGCACTGATACGTGTCCTGTTAGGACACGAAACGACACAAAAACTTAGGATTTCCTATTCCTACTGTTAGGTTAGGTCTAGGGCTCCCTAATGATGCAAAAATCTCAGGATTCTATGGTGAATATAGGAAGTTACCTCTATGTATCAAAACCCTCCAAAAAGCTCAATGAGTGATGTTCTTCACAATGGTGAAACTCCTCCAAAGCTCCCCAAATCTGAGAACACTTGATGCCAACAGAAAGTAGAGAAAAATTAGGACTCAATGCAATTTGTTTGGATTAAAAAGGAGATAAATGGATTTACTAGGATTTATGGATGATGGAGAAATACCTCTTCTAAAACTTGGCAAGAAAACCTAAGGGAGGCTAGCCCTAACTTTGGGAGGCATTAAATAGGATGGGATAGGTCAATAGTGGCTGCTATGGGCTGATTAGGGTTAGGGTTGGTTCATGGTATGGGCCTATGGGCTATTAAACCTAAGTCATTAGTCATGACTTATGAAGTCATAAGCCATATTAGTCAAATAAACTCCAAATCTCTCCAAACAAGTTCCAATGACTTAACCCTCACTAAAATAGGTCAAAACAAGTTTACTTAACCTAACCAAGTGGTCTTAACCTAGGTTAGTCACTAGGTTAGTCTTCTAGTCAACACAAGTTAAAGTCAACTATAGGCCCAAAATTAATTCTCCTAAAAATCACCAAAAATCACCAAAAATCATATTAATTATAATAAGTCCAAATAATAAATAATAATTCCAAATAATTCACAAAATTTCAAAAATGACCAAAATACCCCCAAGCTAGAAAAGTGGTAGTGACAAATCTACCCTCCTTAAAATAATTTCGTCCTCGAAATTAAAGGCGAAACTAAACTGCTGAGAAGGATAGAAAATTATACCTCAAGGTCCAAAAAGATAGGGGTACCGCTCGCGCATCTCATCCTCCCGCTCCCAGGTCGACTCTCCTGGAGAATGATGCCTCCATGCGACGCGTACCAAAGGTATCACCTGGTTCCTCAGAACCTTCTCCCGTCGATTCAAAATCTCCACTGGCTGCTCTGGATAGCTGAGAGAAGGCCCAACCTCAATCTCTGAATGATCGAGCATATGGCTAGGGTCAGCTACGTACCGTCTTAACTGCGATACATGGAATACGTTATGGACCCACACAAGTGCAGGCGACAAGTCTAGCCTGTACGACACGTCACCGGCTCTCCCGCTGATAACGAAAGGGCCGATAAAGCGCGGGCTAAGCTTTCCGCCTCCACCAAAATGTATCGCACCACGAGTCGGAGATATCCTCAAGAAAACCTGGTCTTCGACCTAATCACAAGCAAGGTCTCAATTAATTATAATAAACAAACATGATTAATAAAACACAAACAATCAAATCTAAACTAATCCTACTCTAATCTGTACCTCAAACTCCAAGGGCCTCCGGTGGCTATCGGCCCAGTATCGATGTCTGTCCTGCGCCACGCGAAGTCTGTCCCTGATGAGCTTCACCTTCTCAGCTGCATCAATAATCATCTCTGGCCCCAGTAAAGCTCGCTCACCAATATCATCCCAAGATAAGGGTGTACGGCACCTACGCCCGTACAGAGCCTCGAAAGGTGACATCTCAATGCTGGCCTGAAAACTGTTGTTGTAAGCAAACTCCACCAAATGAAGGTAATCCTTCCAGGAGCCTCCAAAGTCCAAGACGCACGTCCGCAGCATATCCTCAAGAGTCTGAATAGTCCTCTCCGACTGTCCGTCCGTCTGGGGGTGGTATGCGGTACTAAACTTGAGCTGAGTGCCCAATCTAGTCTGCAGACTCCTCCAGAAATGGAAAGTGAAGCGGCTATCCCGATCTGAGACGATGCTGACCGGAACTCCGTGAATCCTGACTATCTGCCGTATATACATCTTCGCAAGCCTCTCTGTAGACATACCCACCTTGAATGGCAAGAAGTGGGCCGATTTGGTCAACCTGTCAACGATGACCCAAATCGCGTCTTTCCTTCTGGGTGTATGCGGCAATCCTGATACGAAGTCCATAGTGATATGCTCCTATTTCCACTCGGGAATGGACAGCGGCTGCAATAATCCACCGGGCCTCTGCTTCTCCGCCTTGACCTGCTGACAGATCAAGCACCTAGCTACGAAGCGAGCCACCTCCCGCTTCATCCCGGACCACCAAACATGCTCCCTCAGATCTCGGTACATCTTGTTGGCACCCAGGTGTATGGAGTACTGAGATCTGTGGGCCTCCTGCATAACCTGCTCCCTGAGCTCTCTGCTGGGCACACATAATCTGGAACCGTGCCTCAAGGCACCATCATCTGCAAGAAAAAACTCGCCCTCCAGCAATCCTGCTCGAACATGCTCTCGGAGATACCGTAAAGCAACGTCCTCAAACTGTACCGACTTGATCCTCTTCACCAAGTCCGACTGAATCTGCATCCCCCATAACTGCATCTGTACCCCGGGCACGATCACCTCAATCCTAAGGCTCTCCAAGTCTGCAAGCAAATGTCGATCCATGGTCAAACACATGGCTGTCGAATACCTACTCAAGGCATCGACAACCACGTTGGCCTTTCCTGGGTGGTACTGAAGTAGGATGTCAAAGTCCTTCATCAACTCTAGCCATCTACGCTGCCTCATGTTCAACTCCTTCTGAGTGAACACATACTTTAAGCTCTTGTGATCTGTGAAGATCTTCACCCTCTCCCAATACAGATAATGCTTCCACAACTTCAAAGCAAAAATCACCGCCGCCAGCTCCAGGTCGTGGGTAGGGTAGTTCTTCTCATGGGGACGTAATTGCCTGGAAGCATAGGCAATCACCTTTCCATGCTGCTGCAAGACGTAACCCAGCCCCTTCCCTGAAGCGTCACTATAAATAGTAAATCCACCTGATCCTGAAGGCAGTGTCAGAATTAGAGCTGTCGTCAGCCGCTTCTTCAACTCATCAAAAGCTGCCTGACACTCCTCTGACCAAACGTACTCAGCATCCTTCCGGGTCAACCGTGTCAACGGCTCTGCAACCCGGAAGAATTCCTCCACAAATCTCCGATAATATCCTGCCAGCCCCAGGAAACTCCTGATCTCTGCAACTAAAGTCGGCGCTGCCCATGCCTCAACTGCTACAATCTTCTTGGAGTCAACTGAGATACCATCTCCAGTCACCACATGCCCCAAGAAGTCCACCCGGTCCAAGAAAAACTCACACTTGGAGAGCTTCCGATAAAGCTGCTCCCTCCTGAGAGTCTTCAGTACTATTCGCAGATGCTCCTCGTGCTCCTCCTCAGTCTTGGAATATATCAAGATATCGTCTATAAACACCACCACAAATTAATCCAGATACTGATGGAACACCTTGTTCATCAGGTTCATAAACGCTGCTGGTGCATTGGTTAGCCCAAACGGCATAACCAAAAACTCAAACTGCCCATACCGCGTCCTGAAAGCGGTCTTGGGAATATCATCCCCCTTCACCTTTACCTGGTGATACCCCGACCTCAGATCGATCTTGGAAAATACCCGGGCTCCGCTCAACTGGTCAAAAAGATCATCGATCCGCGGCAGTGGGTATTTGTTCTTGATCGTGAGGTTGTTGAGTACCCTATAGTCAATACACATCCGTACTGACCCATCCTTCTTCGGCACAAACAACACTGGTGTACCCCATGGAGACAAACTCGAGCGGATGAAGCCCTTGTCTTGCAGCTCATCCACTTGCTTCTTCAGCTCCACCAGCTCGCTGTTGTTCACCCGATAGACATGCTGAGAGATGGGTTCCGCTCCTGGAACCAAGTCTATCGAGAACTCTATGTCTCTGTCTGGTGGTAATCCCGACAACTCCTCTGGAAAAACATCCATATACTCTGCTATCAAGGGGTGTGGAATCGCCTGCTCCTCGACCGAGACTCCCAGAAAACTCTGCTACTCTGCTCCGCCTGACGTCTGGAGTACTCGAACTCTGGTCCTCCGGCGCTCTGAAGAGAACTCTACCCCCTCTGCAATCAATGCTGGCGTGGTGCCTGCTCAACCAATCCATGCCTAGTACTATATCGTAGTTCGGCAATGGCATTACGAGCAGGCTCACCTCCAACTCACGGCCTCCCAAAACTACTCTCCGACCCTTACAAACATCATGTACGAGGATAATGCCACCCCCGGTCGTAATCTTGTAAGTCCTAGGCAACGATTCAGCTATGATACCGTGTCTAACCGCAAAAGATACTGATATGAAACTATACGAAGCACCGGAATCGAATAATGCAAATGCTGGACTGGAGTCGAGAAGAATCGAACCTGCAATCAGCTCTCCTATCACCTCTGCATCTCCAGCTGCCATGGCGAAAGCTCGCCCCTGCTGGCCTTCCCTGGCCTGCTGCTGGTGCTGGACGAACCTCTGCTGCTGCATCGGCAGGGCTGGTCCCCTCTGCTGGCCTGCTGGAGCCTTGGCTCCACCTCTCGGAGCTGCTCGTCCCATGCGGCACTCCCTCATCTGGTGGTCTGCTGAACCACACACTAGGCACTGGCCTAGTCTCTTCCGACACTCATTGAAGACGTGCACAGGCTTCTTACAGTAGCCACAAGTACCACCCTGTCTTTGACCCTGCTGGTGCTGCCTCGGCTGCTGCTGCTGATGGACTGGCCTATGCTGAATCGGCTGCTGAAACTGCTGCGGCTGGAACCTCTGCTACTGGTGGTACTGCTGCTGAAAGTGCGGTCTCTTGGCCGGTCCTTCGCTACTGCTGTCTCCCTGGGAGTCTTGTCCCCTCTTGAGCCTAAGCTCAAGATCATCCTCTCCAGCTAGTGCGTCCACCAGGATCTCCTCAAATGTAGCACTGCGGGCATTCTTGGTGTAGGACTTGACCTCCTTTACCAAGCCCTTCCGGAACCTCCGGGCCTTCGTCGTCTCGGACAAGTCCTCCATAAATCTGCTCAGGCGGCAGAACTCTCCTGCATACTCCTCCACGGACTGGCTCCCCTGGACCAGGACCTCGAACTGGGTCTCGAGGGCTCCCAGTGCTGGGTCTGGAAAGAACTTCTCCTTGAACAGCTTCTTGAATGCTGCCCAAGTCTGCCCTGCTGTGCCGACCCTCGGGTCGGTCTGGTACCAGGTACGGGCTAGATCCTGCATCATGTTGGTCGCTGCCTCTATCTGGAGCCTCGTCGGAATCTCAGCCAGTCTGAAGATCTCCTCCACATGCTCGATCCACTCATCGACATACAGGATCCCCTCTGTCCCTCGGAAGTCTCTCGGGTGCATCTTCTGGAAGTCCTGGATGCCCTTCTCCCGCGGCTGGTGCGGCTGCGGGGCTGCCGCTGGCTGAGCTACGACCCTTTCAACTACTGTCACTGCCAGCTCAATGCCTCGAGTGAGCTCTGTCGTGTGCCTCTGCTACTGAGTCTGCTGACCCTCCATGTACTGCCTGAAGAAGGCTAGTAGCTGCACTGCGTCTACTGTCCCTGGAGGTGGCTGCTGGTAAGGATCCTCTGGGAGAACTGGGTTCTGCCTCCCTGCCGGTGGAAGCATACTCCCTGCTGCTGCTGCCGGGGCCTCAATACGAGCAAAGGTGGCAGGAGCTGCAGTCCCCTGGCCCTGCTGTACTGGCTGGGAGGTAGCAGTCCCCTCCATAGCATCCTCATGAATGGTACGCTGCGAACGAGTCTCTACCATCCTGAAGATAGACAAACAAGAGTATCAATTTCTGAGAAAGAAGCGATATAACAAGGGCGGACAATTAAAATTCAAAAGGATCAGCTGAAAATAAGGATTTAGATGGCAACAAAAGAATTTTTCCTAATGTGATCGAGTACCTAAAAGAAATTATTGTCCTATATCCTACTGCAGGCTGTAGTGATATTCTAATTCGAATACCACTACACTTTTAATCTTGACCTGCATGGGCCACCACTAAAAATGTGTCACGACCCGCACCCTAGAGTTAGGGCACGAGACGTGGGTACGTCCAGCCTACGCCGCAGTGTCGGTGGTAGAACGCTGTCCTAGGTCACAACATCTAGCAATATAAAGCTTAAATAGTTTATACTCCCCGAATGGGGGTGACATGATAAAAGTAGACTCAATCACAACTAAGAAAGAAGAAGCACGATATGATATATAACTCAAGGAAAAACAGATGATAACATAGCTGCTAGATAGATAAATGAAACTGCTGAAATGAAAGGAAATCCCAAGTACATCAGAAAGTCTAAGTGTCTAAGATAATACAAATCCCAGATCCCAAGTATCAACAAGTACAATCATCTATGAAATACTGAAATGAAAGCATCCTAGTCTAAGGGTGTGTCATCCACAGCTAGTGGGGCCTGCTGATGGTCCAGGTCCAATATCTCATCTAAGGTGGCACCAAAATAGGTATCCACACCAGCCTCCTCCTCGTCCTCTGTAATATTTTTAATAGGTCCAGTCAGGACAGGAGCGAGTACAGTACATCTCAACAGTTCATAGCAGGTTAGAAGATATAATCTTGCAGCAAAGTAAGATACATGTACTGAAAGAAGTGCAGTATGTAAACAGAGAGAGAAAGCTGTAATAGAAATATCTACAATAGATAGAGAACTAACATGTGGCTAGTGAGTCAGAGTACAACATAGACATGTAAATGGCATAGGAGATTCTGATGCTACACTATGGAAGAGATTCTGATACTACACTACTTGGATAGTATTCACATGTCTATTTCTACTCCTCCGTACCTCCAATCAGTACACAAGGATCCAACCAGGTTATGTTATGATACTATGTAATGTAGGATCGTTGAGCACCTCTAGAGGGGGGGTGAATAGAGTGCGTGTGTGCAGCAAAATATAATCACCAATTAAAAATTAAACTATGGCAGAAATGTAAGAGACAGTAAATAAAGATAGATAATTCAAACTCAGTGACACAGCGATGTATACTGGTATCCCTCTGAGAGGACTAATCCAGTCTCGAGTACTCTTGCTCGATGTTAATCCACTATGGCACAAGCTTTAACTGAGAGCTTGCAATCTTTTACAACACCGTGCTTGGTGACAAGCGCACGACCAGCTTCACAACACCGTGCTTGGTGACGAGCGCACGACCAGCTCCACAACAGAAAAGTTGTTGAAACTTGAACGACCTCTTTACAACTCTTGAGTAACCAAAAGACTCTAAATCAACTCTGATAGTACTGGCTTTTGGCTAAGAGAAGTGTAGGTGAGATTTGAAAATCTTAGATCGTTTTGAAAACACTTGAGTAGTAGAGAAGAGAAGATGAAGAATGAATTGATGTTTTGAAATGAAAAGTTCTTCTCTATTTATAGGTGTTTTCACCAACCGAACTCGGACAGAACTCGGACAGAGTTCGGATGCAAATATCTTGCAAAGAGACGTTGCTCGCAGATTTGGAGGCAACAGAAGTTTGAATACAAACTGACCGAACTCGGTCAGAGTTTGGACCGAACTCGGGCCGAACTCGGCTAGGAGTTCTGTCAGGAGATATTTGAAATTCTTTTGTAAAAACAGTTTTCAAACATGTTTTTGGTTATTTGTAAAATCATTTGAAAAGACTATTTTTGAAATATGTTTTTGAAATATTTGTAAACGAAAATACAAGTGGTAAAAGTAGGCTTTTGAAATAAGGACAGTTTTAACCTTAAGCCAGTATTACCAAAATTGATTTTACAAAGTAATTCCTAGACTCAATAAAAATATAAAATACAGAATAAAAATGAGAACTGAGTCTTCAGAAGATTTGATGATGTTGACGCTTTGATTGATGTGGTACATCGTCCGTTGAATATGATTTCATGAATCCTGAAATGATTAGCAGCATTTTCTATATTTTGTGTATTGACTAAAGTATATGTTGATTATCAAAATCGAGTGTGACCATGGAATGGGCCAACAATCTCTCCCATTTTGATAATTGACAAACTTGAGTCTATACCAAAATATATTTATATCAAATAAAACAAAATATCAAAATACCTGGAAAATTTTTTTTATTTGGATTTTGTTTTTGGATAGTTCCTCGCTTGCTTTGGTATACTCTTTTTCTCCCCCTTTGTCAAGTAGTAAAATGAATAGGCTCTCCCGTAAATCGTGAAGCCAACAATAGAAAAGACAAGACAAAGTGAAGCAAAAAGAAATAATCACAGCATAGACATATATGGAAACAACTGGAATAAAATGAACTATCTCATAATAAACTGAAATATCATAGAAGTTTCCACTAGAAAAAAATACAACTGATAATGTCTAACTAAACAGTTAAGACATAAAATGAAATAAAACTACTACATCAACTGCATCAACTAATCAAATCAAAATCCACTATCCCATGGCTGAATCCACGTCACATCGTGGGGTCGTCCGCACCTGGAGGATCATGAGGGAAGTATGCTGTGGTCGGGTCGAAATACTGAAAAGTAACCTCATCAGTAAATCGAGGACCAGGAAAAGCCGGGTGAGGAAGGATGGTGACCGGATGGACTGGATCCTGAGCCAGGCTATAGTGAAGGTCAGCAATACTATTTCTCAGCACCTGGGCCTGAGAAATGTGCCTGAACTCTGAGTCCTGATGACGTTGCGTAGAGACCGCAACAAAATCATCGAAGCGCTGGAAGAAAGTCTGATCGAATCCTGGGGCAGGGGCCGGAGCAGGATGAACATCAGCTGCAGGGGCCTCAGCATCAGCAGCTGGAGCAGGAGCAGCTCCAGGAGGTGCAGGAAATCGACGAGAATGAGTCAGCTCAACAGGTGGAGGGGAGATGGCACACGTCTCAAGATCAATCTCGAAACGTCGAAAGATCGAAGCAAGGTGCATCGGATAAACTAGATTCCTGCCTGTATTTTTGCAGTTAAGCATCCAGTTCATCATGGTTTTGGGAACGGAGAAAGGAATGCCAAAGTGGATGTGATATAGAGCAGAAAGTTCCAAAAAGGTAACTTCATCTGTAGATCCTTTCTTCGGAAGAAGAGCAGAAAATACCATACGTTGAAGTTCATAAAATGTTTGGTTCAGATGTTTGGAAAAGATTCTCCGGGGAGGAGGGTTAGGGTGACAAATTAATTCCCTAAAGGAAGCCAAAGTGACATCGGCAGGGAACTGAATGTGGTAGATGTCAACTAATGCATCACCAAGATCAGGAATATGAAAATATTCACTGATATCAGTGGCGCTAAATTCTAACTCTTGCCCAGCAATGCAAGAATAGAAATTACCGTTAGGTTTTACCTGCAGATTGCAGTAAAACATGCGAACGGCGTTGTCATAAATGCTCTCTTGGACCTCGAAGAAATTGCGGTATCCAAGTTGATCAAAGATTGGAGCATATTCAAAGAAAGTAGTAAAGTTAACAAAGGCTCCAGAGCAAATACGACGACTAGAGAAAGAATCAAACCAGAGATCCGAGAAGTCTTTGCCGGAAAACAAAGTAGAATCGTACTCTTCGAGATCTCTAGGTCTAGCTGGACTAAAGAGACTAGCAGGGGTATAGTCAGAGGATGAGGAAGCACCTTGGGAAGAGTTTCCTCTTTGACGTTTGGGGGCCATGAGGAGATGGATAGAAAATACCTTCAAAGAAAAGGAAGAAGAAGGAAGATGACCGCCCACTGGAACTCGTCAAACCCTTGCTAAGATGGAGGAGGAGAGGCTTCTAGTAGAAGAGAAAGGCTTTCCACGTTTTAGTGTGAAGAAAAAGTGGAAGGAAAGATAGATTATATAGCCTCTAGGGCCGGCTGATCGGTTCTGGAAGTTACCACAGCTCCGACCGAACTCGGTCCGAATTCGGTCCGAACTCGGTCAGAGTTCGGGCCGAGTTCGGCCACTTGCATTCCCGAGACAGTCAAAGCAGTCAGATAAATAAAGACTGTAATTAAGAACGTTTGACTGGTTTATTAAATAAATGATGTTATTTTTAGGTTAACTATAGGGGTTGTCCCAGCTAACGGAGGTTCACCGGGGAACTCTTAAATACCGCTTCGCTTCGACCGTAGCCGTGGTGACAGACATACCCTTTGTAAGTTTGTCCCCAAAAATAATTTTTGTTAAATAATAAATTATTAAGTCATAAATACAGTTTTAATTACCATATGCATTACGAGTTCGAGAATTCAAGAATGCCGAGCTCACGCCTCAAGATGTTAAAACGGTCTTCAGCCAATGGTTTAGTGAATATATCTGCTAGTTGATGAACAGTATCAATAAATTCTAAGCAAATATTCCCGTGTTGTTGATGATCACGAAGAAAATGATGTCTAACTTCTATGTGTTTTGTGCGTGAATGACAAATAGGGTTCTTAGTCAGATTAATTGCACTAGTGTTATCACAATAAATAGAAATATTTGTATAGTGCAGATTGTAGTCCTCTAAGGTTTGCTTCATCCACAAAATCTGAGCACAACAACGTCCTGCGGCGATATACTCAGCCTCAGTTGTTGATAATGCTACTGAATTTTGTTTCTTACTAAACCAAGAGACTAAGGCCTTTCCCAAGAAATGACATGTGCCACTGGTACTTTTACGGTCCACTTTGCATCCAGCAAAATCCGCATCCGAGTAACCTATAAGGTCAAAGGATTTGGTTTTGGGATACCATAAGCCAACTGTAGAACTTCCTTTAAGGTATCGGAAGATACGCTTAACAGCACTAAGATGTGATTCCTTAGGGTTTGCCTGATAACGTGCACATATGCAAACGTTAAACATAATATCAGGGCGACTAGCAGTTAAATATAATAAACTACCAATCATACCTCGATACTTATGCTGATCGACAGGTTTGCCACTTTCATCAGCATCAAGCTTTGTACATGTAGCCATAGGAGTCCCGATTGGCTTTACATTCTCGAAGTCGTACTTTTTCAGTATGTCCTTCGTGTACTTGGCTTGGTTGATGAATGTTCCGTTCGAGTGTTGTTTGATTTGCAGTCCTAGGAAGAAGTTCAGCTCTCCCATCATACTCATCTCAAACTCACTCTGCATACACTTAGCAAAATCTTGACGGAGTTGTTCATTAGTAGAACCAAATATAATATCATCTACATAGATTTGCACTAGAAGAATGTCATCATTCATGGATTTAATAAATAAAGTAGTATCAATCTTGCCTTTTGAAAATCCATTTTCAAGTAAGAAGGCGCTTAGGCGTTCATACCAAGCACGAGGTGCTTGTTTGAGTCCATAAAGTGCTTTCTTAAGCTTGAAGACGTGATCAGGTTTTTGAAAATCTTCAAGACCAGGGGGTTGTTTCACAAAAACTTCTTTCAAAAATCCATTTAAAAATGCACTTTTTACGTCCATTTGAAAAAGTTTGAAATCATTAAAACATGCAAATGCGCAAAACATGCGGATGGCTTCTAGTCTAGCAACAGGAGCATAGGTCTCATCATAATCAATTCCTTCTTCTTGATTATAACCTTGTGCAACTAGACGTGCTTTGTTGCGTAGAACTTGTCCATCTTCACTTAGTTTATTTCGGAACACCCATTTGGTACCAATTATCGATTGACCAATAGGTTTAGGAACGAGTTCCCAAACTTGGTTTCTCTCAAATTGATTAAGTTCCTCTTGCATGGCAGAAATCCAAAATTCATCAGAAAAAGCTTCATCAACATTTTTAGGTTCTATTTGTGAAATAAAAGCTACATTAGCTGCTACTTCAGAATCTTTAAGGGATGAACGTGTACTTACACCTTTGGATACATCACCTATAATGAGAGTTTTTGGATGATCTGGCTTGAATCTCAATGATTCAAATCTTTGGGCCATACCTTTCACAAGGCTCTTCTCAGTTCCTGCATCTTCGGAACTTTTATCAGTTCTTGCCTCTTGGGTAGGATCTTTCTCAGAACTCTTCTTAGTCTTTTTAGGTGCATCTTCATCATCACTGTCGCTAGATCTGTGACTATTCAACTCATCAAAGGTAACATTAATACTCTCTTCAATAATCATAGATCTTTTATTAAAAATTCTATATCCCTTACTCTTAGCAGCATATCCGAGAAATATCCCGTCATCTGCTTTGGAGTCAAACTTTCCCAAGTTATCCTTGGTGTTCAGGATGAAACAGCGACAACCAAAAACTTTGAAATAAGAAATGTTTGGAATTCTTCCAAACCAAAGCTCATATGGTGTTTTCTTCGAGATTGGTCGAATTAACACCCTATTTAAAATATGACAGGCTGTACTAACAGCTTCTGTCTAAAAATATTTAGGAAGATTATGCTGATTAAGCATGACTCTAGCCATTTCGCTTAGAGTACGGTTCTTCCGCTCCACAACACCATTCTGTTAGGGAGTTCTAGGACAAGAAAATTCGTGGTAATATCCACTATCATCACAAAACTTTTTGAAATCAAAATTTTCGAATTCGCCACCATGATCACTTTGGATACGAGTAATCATGAAGCCTTTTTCGTTTTGTACCTTTTTACAAAATATCTGAAATTCAAAAATAGCATCACTTTTGTTTGATAAAAAGTAAACCCAAGTAAATCGAGAGAAATCATCAACAATAACAAAAGCATAGAGTTTACCGCCAAGACTAGAGACTCTACTAGGACCAAATAAATCCATATGAATCAACTGCAAAGGTCTCGAAGTACTTACAGCGTTGATGGATTTAAATGTAGACCTATGTACTTTGTTCTTTTCACAATCAGCACATACCATATCTTTCTTGAATGAAATTTCAGGGAGTCCTTTTACCAACTTCTTTGTATTCAATCGTGAGATAGTATCCATGTTTGTATGTCCTAGTCTCATGTGCCATAGCCAGCTTTCATCTTGATTGGCTACTAGGCACCTTCCTGCATTATTAGTATTCTCTAAAAAGAAAACATAAATGTTGTCTTCTCTAATCCCTTTATATACGGGATCACCAGATGACATATCATATATGGTACATTTATCTTTCACAAAATTGATACCATAACCATTATCTGCCAAATGACTTATGCTCAATAGGTTATGTTTCAATTCAGTTACTAGATAAACATCCTTTATTATTGGATAAGGAGAAATACCTACAGTATCATTACCTATAATATCACCTCTCAAGTTATTTTCGAAGGAGACGTATCCTTCTTTCTTCATCGATAGCGTAGCGAATAAGGATGCATCACCAGTCATGTGTCGTGAACATCCGCTATCGAGGATCCATTTACTTCTAGCATGAGAGGGTTGAGGGTCCACCTACAAAACAAGTAGATGAATCCTTTGGTACCCATTTTCTGAAGGGTCCATACTGATTAGCTTTAGGTCTCCAGACTAAAGTGTGATTGTCAACAAGCTTTCTTGCTAAACAATACTGTGATATGTGTCCGTGTGTACCACAATAAGTGCAAGTCAGTTTAGAACCAGATGTGGTTGAAACTGTGTTCACATGCTTGTTTGGTTTCTTGGAAAACCTATAAGTGAAAGCATGATGATACTCGTGTTTCTTCTGTGCTTTCTTGTTTTTAGTCCTCTTAGGTGTATGCTTTGCATTAGGACTAAAATTAGGCTGTGTCACAGGCATTTTCTGTTTGCCTAACTTGATTTCTAACTTTTTAGAAATCGCAATAGACTCTTCATATTTAGCAGTCATAACTGAGAGTCTCTGTTCTTTTACTAAGTGCATCCTCTTCTCTGTGTCATACAGTTTTTGCATCTTACCATAATCTCTTTCTTTCTTTTGAATAGTGAGGATAGCCTCATGATAGTCTACCTTGAGTTTGGCTATCTCTTCCGTGTTACCGGTAGTAGACGTCTCTTTAATATCTTGAATAAGATTGGACAGTCTAGCTAACTCGGTTGTGTATGCCTTAATCTCTTTTCGAGATTGCTTATACTTGTCAAGTACATTTTTGTGTTCTTCAAATAAATCGCTAAAGGCATTTTCTAACTCATCGAAAGTAAAGTCATCATATAGAGGGTTTGAAGATACCTTATCAAATGCCATAAGACAAACATTTGTATTGCCGCAGGGTCTATCCTCTTCTTCAGAATCACTGGCATCACTTTCATGCCAGATACTTGTGTTGGCATACTTTCGACCAGTTGTAGCTTTTCTGCTTGATCTTGATCTGTCATATGGACTGCTCTTCTTGGTGGTTGGACAGTCCTTCTTCATGTGCCCTAATTTCTTACATCCAAAGCATATGGTTTCATCTTCATTGCTTTCTTGGACATCTTTCTTCTTTCTGCTTGTATACTTTAGGTACTTCCTGAAGTTCTTCATAAGTAGGGCTTGTTCATCACCACTTGATGATTCTTCATCGGAGTCGTTGTATGTAGGTTTTCTTGCTTGAGCTTTGAAGGTAATAGTTTTCTCCTTTGGTGTTGCTTCTTCAAAATCTTGCAAGTCGAGTTTATGGGTCATGAGCTTGCCCATCAAAGTTTCCAACGACATGGTGGTGAGGTCGTTTCCTTCAATAATTGCTGTGGCTTTTGGATTCCAGTTCTTTGTTAGAGCCCGCAGCACTTTTCTAATCTTCTCGTGATTGCTGTAATCCTTACCAAGAGATTATAAAGGATTAGTTATATCAAGGAAACGAGTAAACATCTGTGTAATTGACTCACCGGGTTTCATCTTAAAAGATTCATATTCCTGAGTCAGTCTACTAATTTTGGATTCTTTCACTTGGGAAGTCCCTTCATGGGTTACCTCAAGGAGTTTCCAAATTTTGTGAGACGTCTTGCAGGTTGAAACTCTGTTGAACTCGGTTTTGTCAATTGCACAGAATAGTGCATTGATGGCTCGAGCATCAAGACTAGCCTTTGCTTTTTCAGCATCGGTGTACTTGTCATGCAGCTTTTCCATAAGAATACCTTCAACCAGTGTGGGTGGTGGTTTCTTATACCCATCAATGACTATTGACCAAAGATCAAAATCTAGAGATTTTAGAAAGAAAGTCATTCGTGTTTTCCAGTATGTGTAATTTGTTCCATCAAATAGGGGAGGTCTATTTGTGGATTGCCCTTCACCGTTGAATATAGATTTCACGGCTGCCATATATATATTCTCTAGGGTATGTTATATAAGAATATAACATGCTCTGTTACCAATTGTAGGATCGTTGAGCACCTCTAAAGGGGGGGTGAATAGAGTGCGTGTGTGCACGGAATATAATCACCAATTAAAAATTAAACTATGGCAGAAATGTAAGAGACAGTAAATAAAGATAGAGAATTCAAACTCAGTGACACAGCGATGTATACTGGTATCCCTCTGAGAGGACTAATCCAGTCTCGAGTACTCTTGCTCGATGTTAATCCACTATGGCACAAGCTTTAACTGAGAGCTTGCAATCTCTTACAACACCGTGCTTGGTGACAAGCGTACGACCAGCTTCACAATACCGTGCTTGGTGACGAGCGCACGACCAGCTCCACAACAGAAAAGTTGTTGAAACTTGAACGACCTCTTTACAACTCTTGAGTAACCAAAAGACTCTAAATCAACTCTGATAGTACTGGCTTTTGTCTAAGAGAAGTGTAGGTGAGATTTAAAAATCTTAGATCGTTTTGAAAACACTTGAGTAGTAGAGAAGAGAAGATGAAGAATGAATTGATGTTTTGAAATGAAAAGTTCTTTTCTATTTATAGGTGTTTTCGCCAACCGAACTCGGGCAGAACTCGGACAGAGTTCGGATGCAAATATCTCGTAAAGAGACGTTGCTCGCAGATTTGGAGGCAACAAAAGTTTGAATACAAACTGACCGAACTCGGTCAGAGTTCGTGTAGGATCGTTGAGCACTTCTAGAGGGGGGGTGAATAGAGTGCGTGTGTGCAGCGGAAATAAAATCACCAATTAAAAATTAAACTATGGCAATGATGTAAGAGCAGTAAATAAAGATAGGAGAATCAAACTCAGTGACACAGCGATGTATACTGGTATCCCTCTGAGAGGACTAATCCAGTCTCGAGTACTCTTGCTCGATGTTAATCCACTAAAGGCACAAGCTTTAACTGAGTGCTTGCAACTCTTACACCACCGTGCTTGTTGACGAGTGCACGACCAACTCCAACACACACCGTGCTTGGTGACGAGCGCACGACCAGCTCCACAACGAGAATTTGTTGTTGAAACTTGACGACCTCTTTACAACTCTGAATAACCAAAAGACTTCTAAATCAAATCTGATAGTACTGGCTTTTGGCTAAGAGAAGTATAGGTGAGATTTGAAATTTTTAGATCACTAGAAAACACTTGAGATGAATAGAGAAGAGAATGAAGAATGAATTGATGTTTTGAAATGAAAAGTTCTTCTCTATTTATAGGTGTTTTCACCAACCGAACTCGGGCAGAACTCGGACAGAGTTCGGATGCAAATATCTCGCAAAATAAACGTTGCTCGCAGATTTGGAGGCAACTGAAGTTTGAATACAAACTGACCGAACTCGGTCAGAGTTCGGGCCGAACTCGGCTTGGAGTTCTGTCAGGAGATATAATAAAATTCTTTTGTAAAAACAGTTTACAAACATGTTTTTGGTAATTTGTAAAATCATTTGAAAAGGAATATTTTTGAAATATATTTTTGAAATATTTGTAATCGAAAATATGAAGGGTAAAAATAGGTTTAGAGAAGGAGAATAATTTTAACGCTAAGCCAGTAATACCATACTTGATTTTACAAGGAAATTCCTAGACTCAATAAAGTGTAAAAATACAGAATAAAAGTAGAAAAGAGTCTTCAGAATTTTTGATGACTTTGACGCTTGGATTTATGCAGTACATCGTCCGTTGAATAAGATTTCATGTATCCTAAAATAGTTAGCAGCATTTTCTATATTTTGTGTATGGACTAAAGTATAAGTTGATTATCGAAATCGGGTGTGACCATGGAATGGGCCAACAATCTCCCCCATTTTGATAATTGACAAACTTGAGTCTATACCAAAATATATTTATAAAAAATAAAACAACATATCAAAATACCTGGAAAAAAATTTGTTCTAGCCTTGCATTTGTGATATTTTTGTATACTCATTTTCTCCCCCTTTGTCAAGTAGTAAAATGAATCGGCTCCCCCGTAAATCATGAAGCCAACAATAGAAAAGACAAGACAAAGTGAAAGAAAAAATAGTAATCACAGCATAGATAAGTGAAATGCAATAAACTGAAATATCATAAATTTTCCACTAGAAAGTCAACTAGTACAACTGATAAATGGCTAACTGAAAGAGTTTAGACATGAAAGTAAAAAGTACTACATGAACAGCATCAAAACTAAACAAAACTAAATCCACTATCCTATGGCTGAATCCACATCACATCTCTGCGTCGTCTGCACCAGGAGGATCATGAGGGAAATAGGCAGTGGTTGGGTCGAAGTACTGAAAAGTAGTCTCATCAGTAAAACGAGGACCAGGGAAAGCAGGATGTGGAAGGATAGTGAGTGGATGAACTGGATCATGCACCAGGCTGTAATGGAGATCGGCAATGTTGTTTCTCAGCACCTGGGCCTGAGAAATATGCCGGAACTCGGAGTCTTGATAACGTTGCGTGGATACGGCAACGAAATCATCAAACCGCTGGTAGAATGCCTGATCGAGTCCAGGGGCAGGGGCCGGAGCAGGAGGAGCATCTGCTGGAGGGGCCTCAGCATCAGCTACTGGGTCAGCAGGAGCAGCACCGGGAGGTTGAGGAAACCGACGAGAGCGGGTCAACTCAACAGGTGGAGAAGAAATAGCACACGTTTCAAGATCAATCTCGAAACGGCAAAAAATACTCGCAAGGTGCATAGGAAAAACAAGGTTCCTACCTGCATTCTTGCAGTTGAGCATCCAAGACATCATGGTTTTTGGAATGGAGAAAGGAATTCCAAAATGAATGTGATACATAGCAGAGAGTTCCAAAAATGTGACCTCATCGGTAGAGCCTTTCTTCGGAAGAAGGGCCGAGAAAATCATACGATGAAGTTCGTAAAAATTCTGGTTAAGATGTCTAGAAAATATTCTCCGAGGAGGAGGAGTAGGGTGACAAATCAATTCCCTAAAAGAAGCTAAAGTGACATCGGCAGGGAACTGAATATGGTGGATGTCAACAAGAGCATCACCAAGATCAGGAACGTGAAAATATTCACTGATATCGGTGGCACTAAATTCTAGTTCTTGTCCAGCAACGCAGGAATAGAAATTTTCGTTTTATTGTACTTGCAAATTGCAGTAGAACATACGGACAGCATTGTCGAAAATACTATCTTGGACCTCGAAAAAGTCGCAAAATCCAAGTTGATCAAAAACAGGAGCATATTCAAAGAAGGTTGTAAAGTTGACAAAGGCTCCAGTACAAATACGACGTAAAGAAAAGGAATCAAACCAGAGATTGGAGAAGTCTCTGTCGGGAAACAGAGTGCCATCATATTCCTCGGGATCTCTAGGTTTGGCTGGACTGAAGAGACTAGCCGGAGTATAGTCGGATGAGGAGGAAGCACCCTGAGAAGAATTTCCTCGTTGACGCTTCGGAGCCATGAAGAGATGGAGGAAGATCGTCGATGCCTTGCAAAGAAGGAGGAGGAAAGTCTTCTGGAAGGAGGTGGAACTATTTCACGTTTTGGTGTGGAGAAATAGTGGAAGAAAGGATGGGATTTATAGGTGCTAGGGCCGGCTGTTCGGTTCTGGAGCCATCATAGCGCCGACCGAACTCGGTCCGAATTCGGTCCGAACTCGGTCAGAGTTCGGGCCGAGTTCGGCCACTTGCATTCCCGAGATAGTTAAAGCAGTCAGGTAAGTAAAGATTGTAATAAATGATGTTTGACTGGTTTATTAACTAATTGCTGTTATTTTTAGGTTAACTGTAGGGATTGTCCCAGCTAACGGTGGTTCACCGGGGAACTCTTAAGTACCGCTTCGCTTCGACCGTAGCCGTGGTGACAGACATATCCTTTGTAAGTTTGTCCCCAAAAATAATTTTCATTAGATAATAAATTATCAAGTCATAAATACAGTATTTAATTACCATATGTTTTAAGAATCCGAGAATTCAAGAATGCCGAGCTCACGCCTCAAGATGTTAAAACGGTCTTCAGCCAATGGTTTAGTGAAAATATCTGCTAGTTGATGTTCAGTATCAATAAATTTTAAGCAAATATCCCCGTGTTGTTGATGATCACGTAAAAAATGATGTCTAACTTCTATGTGCTTTGTGCGTGAATGACAGATAGGGTTCTTAGTTAAATTAATTGCACTAGTGTTATCACAATATATAGGAACATTTGTATAGTGCAGATTGTAGTCCTCTAAGGTTTGCTTCATCCACAAAATTTGAGCACAACAACGTCCTGCGGCGATATACTCAGCCTCAGTTGTTGATAATGCTACTGAATTTTGTTTCTTGCTAAACCAAGAGACTAGGGCCTTTTCCAAGAAATGACATGTACCACTGGTACTTTTACGGTCCACTTTGCATCCAGCAAAATCCGCATCCGAGTAACCTATGAGGTCAAAGGATTTGGTTTTGGGATACCATAAGCCAACTGTAGAAGTTCCTTTAAGGTATCGGAAGATACGCTTAACGGCACTAAGATGTGATTCCTTAGGGTTTGCCTGATATCGTGCACATATGCAAACACTAAACATAATATCAGGACGACTAGCAGTTAAATATAATAAACTACCAATCATACCTCGATACTTACGCTGATCAACATGTTTGCCACTTTCATTAGCATCAAGCTTTGTAGATGTAGCCATAGGAGTCCCAATTGGCTTCACATTCTCGAAGTCGTACTTCTTTAGTATGTCCTTCGTGTACTTGGCTTGGTTGATGAATGTTCCGTTTGAGTGTTGTTTGATTTGCAATCCTAGGAAGAAGTTCAGCTCTCCCATCATGCTCATTTCAAATTCACTCTGCATACACTTGGCAAATTCTTGACAGAGTTGTTCATTAGTAGAACCAAAGATGATGTCATCTACATAAATTTGCACTAGAAGTATATCATTATTCATAGATTTAATAAAAAGAGTAGTATCAATCTTGCCTTTTGAAAAACCATTATCAAGTAAGAAGGCGCTTAGGCGTTCATACCAAGCACGAGGTGCTTGTTTGAGTCCATAAAGTGCTTTCTTAAGCTTGAAGACGTGATCAGGTTTTTGAAAATCTTCAAAACCAGGGGGTTGTTTCACAAAAACTTCTTCTTTCAAAAATCTATTTAGAAATGCGCTTTTCACGTCCATTTGAAAAAGTTTGAAATCATTAAAACAAGCAAAAGTGCAAAACATGCGAATGGCTTCTAGTCTAGCAACAGGAGCATAGGTCTCATCATAATCAATTCCTTCTTCTTGATTATAACCTTGTGCAACTAGACGTGCTTTGTTGCGTAGAACTTGACCATCTTCACTAAGTTTATTTTGGAACACCCATTTGGTACCAATTATCGATTGACCAATAGGTTTAGGAACGAGTTCCCAAACTTGATTTCTCTCAAATTGATTAAGTTCCTCTTGCATAGCAGAAATCTAAAATTTATCAGAAAAAGTCTCATCAATATTCTTAGGTCCTATTTGAGAAATAAATGCTACATTAGCTGCTACTTCAGAATCTCTAAGAGATGAACGAGTACTTACACCTTTGGATACATCACCTATTATGAGAGTTTCTGGATGATCCGGTTTGAATTTTAATGATTCGAATCTTTGGGCTATACCTTTCACAAGGCTCTTTTCAGTTCCTGCATCTTTGGAACTTTTATCAGTTCTTGCCTCTTGGGTAGGATCTTTCTCAGAACTCTTCTTTGTCTTTGTAGGTGCATCTTCATCATCACTGTCGCTAGATCTATGACTATTCAACTCATCAAAGGTAACATTAATACTTTCTTCAACAATCAAAGATCTTTTATTAAAAATTCTATATCCTTTACTCTTAGCAGCATATCCGAGAAATATCCCGTCATCTGCTTTCGAGTCGAACTTACCCAAGTTATCCTTGGTGTTCAGGATGAAATAGCGACAACCAAAAACTTTAAAATAAGATATGTTTGGAATTCTTCCAAACCAAAGCTCATATGGTGTTTTCTTTGATATAGGTCGAATTAACACCCTATTTAAAATATGACAGGCTGTACTAACAGCTTCTGCCCAAAAATATTTAAGAAGATTATGCTGATTAAGCATGACTCTAGCCATTTCGCTTAGAGTACGGTTCTTCCGCTCCACAACACCATTCTGTTGGGGAGTTCTAGGACAAGAAAATTCATGGTAGTATCCACTATCATCACAAAACTTTTTGAAATCAGTATTTTTCGAATTCGCCACCATGATCACTTCGGATACGAGTAATCATGAAGCCTTTTTCGTTTTGAACCTTTTTACAAAATATCTGAAATTCAAAAATTGCATCACTTTTGTTTGATAAAAAGTAAACCCATGTAAAACGAGAGAAATCATCAACAATGACAAAAGCATAGAGTTTACCGCCAAGACTAGCGACTCTACTAGGACCAAATAAATCCATATGAATCAACTGCAAAGGTCTCGAAGTACTTACAGCGTTGATGGATTTAAAAAAAGACCTATGTGCTTTGTTCTTTTCACAGTCAGCACATACCATGTCTCTCTTGAAAGGAATTTTTGGGAGTCCTTTTACCAACTTCTTTGTGTTCAGACGTGAGATAGTATCCATGTTTGCATGTCCTAGTCTCATGTGCCATAGCCAGCTTTCATTTTGATTGGCTACTAGACACCTTCCTGTATTATTAGTATTCTTCAAAAAGAAAACATATATATTGTCTTCTCTAATCCCTTTATATATGGGATCACCAGATGACATATCATATATAGTACATTTATCTTTCACAAAATTGATACCATAACCATTATCTGCCAAATGACTTATGCTCAATAGGTTATGTTTCAATTCGGTTACTAGACAAATATTTTTTATTATTGGGTAAGGAGACATACCTACAGTGCCATTACCTATAATATCACCTCTCAAGTTATTTCCGAAGGAGACGTATCCTTCTTTCTTCATCGATAGCGTAGCGAATAAAGATGCATCACCAGTCATGTGTCGCGAACATCCGCTATCGAGGATCCATTTGCTTCTAGTATGAGAGGGTTGAGGGTCCACCTACAAAACAAGTAGATGAATCCTTTGGTACCCATTTTCTGAAGGGTCCATGCTGATTAGCTTTAGGTCTCCAGACTAAAGTATGGTTATTAACAAGTTTTCTTGTAAGACAATACTGTGATATGTGTCCGTGTGTACCACAGTAAGTGCAAGTCAGTTTAGAACCAGATGTGGTTGAAACTGAGTTCACATGCTTGTTTGGTTTCTTGGAGAACCTATAAGTGAAAGCATGATGATATTCGTGTTTCTTCTGTGCTTTCTTGTTTTTAGTCCTTTTTGGTGTATGCTTTGCATTAGGACTAATCTTGGGCTGTGTCACAGGTATTGCCTGTTTGCCCAACTTGATTTCTAATTTTTTAGAAATCGCTACAGACTCTTCGTATCTTGCAGTCATATCAAGGAGTCTTTGTTCAGTTACTAGGTGCAACTTCTTCTCTATGTCATAAAGTTTGTGTATTTTGACATAGTCTTTTTCTTTCTTTTCAATGTTGAGGATAGCCTCTTGATAGTCTACTTTAAGTTTGGCTATCTCTTCCGTGTTACCAGTAGTAGATGTCTCTTTAATGTCTTCAAGTAAATTAGACAATCTAGCTATCTCGGCTGTGTGTGCCTTAATCTCTTTTCGAGATTGCTTATACTTGTCGAGCACAGTTTTGTGATCTTCAAGTAAATCGCTAAAGGCAGTCTCTAGTTCATCAAAAGTAAAATCATCAAATAGAGGATTAGATGATACCTTTTCGAATGCCATAAGACAAACATTTGCATTGCTGCAAGGTCTGTCTTCTTCTTCTGAGTCACTGGCATCACTCTCGTGCCAGATGCTTGTGTTGGCATACTTTCGGCCAGATGTGGATCTTCTGTTTGATCTTGACCGATCATATGGACTGCTCTTCTTGGTAGCTGGACAGTCCTTCTTCATGTGCCCTGATTTCTTGCATCCGAAGCATATAGTCTCGTCTTCATTGCTTTCTTGGATGTCTTTCTTCTTTCTGCTTGTGAACTTTAGATATTTCTTGAAGTTCTTCACAAGTAAGGCACGTTCATCACCACTTGATGATTCTTCATCTGAGTCATTGCAGGTTGATTTTCTTGCTTGAGCTTTGAAGGCGATAGTCTTTTCTTTTGGTGTGGCCTCTTCAAAGTCTTGCAAGTCGAGCTCATGAGTAATCAATTTGCCCATCAGTGTTTCTAGAGTCATCGTGGTGAGATCGTTTCCTTCAATGATTGCTGTGGCTTTTGGATTCCAGTTCTTTGTTAGAGCCCTCAGCACTTTCCTGATTTTCTCATGGTTGCTGTAATCTTTACCAAGAGATTGAAGGGGATTAGTTATATCAAGGAAACGAGTAAACATCTGTGTAATTGACTCACCAGGTTTCATTTTAAAAGATTCATATTCCTGAGTCAGTCTACTGATTTTGGATTCCTTGACTTGGGAAGTCCCTTCATGGGTTACCTCAAGGAGTTTCCAAATTTTATGAGACGTCTTGCAGGTAGAAACTCTATTGAACTCGGTTTTGTCAATTGCACAGAATAGTGCATTGATGGCTCGAGCATCAAGACTAGCCTTTGCTTTTTCAGCATCGGTGTACTTGTCATGCGTCTTTTCCATAAGAATACCTTCAACCACTGTAGGTGGTGGTTTCTTATACCCATCAATGACTATTGACCATAAATCAAAATCTAGAGACTTTAAAAAGAAAGTCATACGTGTTTTCCAGTATGTATAGTTTGTTCCATCAAATAGGGGAGGTCTATTTGTGGATTGTCCTTCACCGTTGAATATAGATTTCACGGCTGCCATATATATACTCTCTAGGATATGTTATATAAGAATATAACCTGCTCTGATACCAATTGTAGGATCGTTGAGCACTTCTAGAGGGGGGGTGAATAGAGTGCGTGTGTGCAGCGGAAATAAAATCACCAATTAAAAATTAAACTATGGCAATGATGTAAGAGCAGTAAATAAAGATAGGAGAATCAAAGACACAGCAATGTGTACTGGTATCCCTCTGAGAGGACTAATCCAGTCTCGAGTACTCTTGCTCGATGTTAATCCACTAAAGGCACAAGCTTTAACTGAGTGCTTGCAACTCTTACACCACCGTGCTTGTTGACGAGTGTACGACCAACTCCAACACATACCGTGCTTGGTGACGAGCGCACGACCAGCTCCACAACGAGAATTTGTTGTTGAAACTTGACGACCTCTTTACAACTCTGAATAACCAAAAGACTTCTAAATCAAATCTGATAGTACTGGCTTTTGGCTAAGAGAAGTATAGGTGAGATTTGAAATTTTTAGATCACTAGAAAACACTTGAGATGAATAGAGAAGAGAATGAAGAATGAATTGATGTTTTGAAATGAAAAGTTCTTCTCTATTTATAGGTGTTTTCACCAACCGAACTCGGGCAGAACTCGGACAGAGTTCGGATGCAAATATCTCGCAAAATAGACGTTGCTCGCAGATTTGGAGGCAACTGAAGTTTGAATACAAACTGACCGAACTCGGGCCGAACTCGGCTAGGAGTTCTGTCAGGAGATATAATAAAATTCTTTTGTAAAAACAGTTTACAAACATGTTTTTGGTAATTTGTAAAATCATTTGAAAAGGAATATTTTTGAAATATATTTTTGAAATATTTGTAATCGAAAATATGAAGGGTAAAAATAGGTTTAGAGAAGGAGAATAATTTTAACCCTAAGCCAGTAATACCATACTTGATTTTACAAGAAAATTCCTAGACTCAATAAAGTGTAAAAATACAGAATAAAAGTAGAAAAGAGTCTTCAGAATTTTTGATGACTTTGACGCTTGGATTTATGCAGTACATCGTCCGTTGAATAAGATTTCATGTATCCTGAAATAGTTAGCAGCATTTTCTATATTTTGTGTATGGACTAAAGTATAAGTTGATTATCGAAATCGGGTGTGACCATGGAATGGGCCAACAGTTCGGACCGAACTCGGGCCGAACTCGGCTAGGAGTTCTGTCAGGAGATATTTGAAATTCTTTTGTAAAAACAGTTTTCAAACATGTTTTTGGTTATTTGTAAAATCATTTGAAAAGACTATTTTCGAAATATGTTTTTAAAATATTTGTAAACGAAAATACAAATGATAAAAGTAGGCTTTTGAAATAAGGACAGTTTTAACCTTAAGCCAGTATTACCAAAATTGATTTCACAAAGTAATTCCTAGACTCAATAAAAATATAAAATACAGAATAAAAATGAGAACTGAGTCTTCAGAAGATTTGATGATGTTGACGCTTTGATTGATGTGGTACATCGTCCGTTGAATATGATTTCATGAATCCTGAAATGATTAGCAGCATTTTCTATATTTTGTGTATTGACTAAAGTATATGTTGATTATCAAAATCGAGTGTAACCATGGAATGGGCCAACATATAATGCCTCCGAAGGGTGATAAGCCTCCGAAAGGTGATAAGCCTCCGAAAGGTGATAAGCCCCCGAAGGGTGATACATAGTAGACCCATAAATGGGATAAGGATTCCAGGAAGACTCTGTGATCATAAGAGTATATGTCACAAGTGATCGAAGAATCGACGAAGCATAGTGATACGCTATGTAAGTAAAACGCACAGAACATAGAGTACCCGATGCTCCCTAAGGATAACATCTCAAGAAGGGATCCATATAGTACCAATCCGTGTGACTAACGTGACAGTACAAGTAAAGTAATCTACTGCAGGAAATAGTTCTAAGCAGGATATGAAATGATCAGAGAATGTACTCGCCTGGTATCTGAGTGTCCAACTGAAAAGTACTGTCCGAAGAGTGGTGTCTGGCTCCTATTAGAACAGCACAAGTCACAACAAGTCCAAAATGATAAAATGAAGCTCTACCATGCATTCTACATGAATCTAGGTCAAACTAGGCCAAAGTCAACTCTTGGTCAACTCTGGTCAACCCTAAAAGTCAAACTAGGTCAACTATGGTCAAACTAGGTCAACTAGTCTACACTAGTCTAGTAAGTCTATTCTAGGTCTAATAAAGCTGTACAAGCCTAATCTAGGCCTGTTAGTCAAACAGGCATACACATGCCATAGGCTATTCTATCTAGGCCAAACCAAACACAAACACCATGCCAATTCCATCTCTAAGCAATACACTATTGATATGTATATTGTAATCTAGCCATAACCCACATATATATATATGATACATATATCTATAGTGCACACATACAAGCCACATATACTTGAGACATATCTATACTACATAACCTATAACCCATTGCAAAATATCTACATTAGATACCTATAGGATACACAAACCATATTATATATCACATATACACATTTTACATTATATGTATATACAATAGGATATATATATAGGGAGGGTGTGAGTGTGAACATGAGGGTTGTGCATGTGACTTGAGAGTACATGGGTGTGTGTGTGGTAGTGAGACATATGTGTTGGTGAGACAAGAGTGAAACAGTGAAGGGAAATATATAGGTGTGTGTATGGAGAGTGTCACATGAGAGTGAAAGAGTGTGAATGTGTGTGAGTGTATAAGAGTATGGAGAGTGTGGGACAATAAGCAAACTGAAACAGTACAAGAACTATACAAAACAGTCCCTATGAAATTTCCAGATTTCAACATCAACAACTCAGATTTTAGGGAAGGTTCAATAACAGAGAAAAATGGGGTTTCAGTTGTTAAGAACTGTCAAAACAGTCCACCACTAGAAACTCAGATTTTGAGTCCAACCCACACCCAAATCAATCCAAATTCGACATACTACTAGAAAACACATAGGACGACTATAATAGGGACTTAAACATGTAATAATCAACATTTAGATCGATCAAAGGACTGTCAAAAATCAAATTATAAAACTGGAACAAAACTGTAATGACATATAATGTAGGTATCAGAAAATCAATAGGGAAAAGAGAATTTAATCAATAAAACTATTTTAAAAAATGCCCAAACAGTGATTGGTATAGCATCTACACATTACATACGTGTTGTGTGGTGAGTTTGTGTCCACAAAAGTGGACACAAGCGTGTCCAATTCAATCCAAACTGAAATCGGACAAACTGGACACAGGGTTTTGGACAGCATCGTGCGGGGGTGCACGCGTGTCGTGCACCCGACACAGGCCATCCTAGGCCTCGTGCTCGTGTCAGTAGATGAACCTAGGGTAGACCTAGGTGTGTGTCACCCTGGTTCGTGTCAGTACGTGTCGTGTCCAGAGTTTCGAAGCCGTGTCAGTGGCTAGTAACAGCCCGCGCACAGTGCAGTGCATTCCCCGTGCACGACCGATATCTCCCAATCCAGACCACGAAATCTCGTGAAACTTGGGGAGAGTGATGACAGTGGGTGCCCCTAAGTGTCAACAAAAACTTGTGTCCAACAAGTTCGTGTCGTGTCCAGTAGATAGCCCGATAGGCAGGGGATTACTGTAGCTGTGCGCGCGCGCGCGAGAGCGTGTGCACGCGTGTTCAATCGACTCGACACAGACTCGAATAAAGCTCAGAGCAATGGAAATGAGTAAGCGACATAAAAACACAATTTTTCATTCAAACATAACTCGAAAATAATACAAAAAGTTTCGCTGAGGCATTTTCACAAACACAATGAATGGTGCACTGATACGTGTCCTGTTAGGACATGAAACGACACGAAAACTTAGGGTTTCCTATTCCTACTGTTAGGTTAGGTCTAGGGCTCCCTAATGATGCAAAAATCTCATGATTCTATGGTGAATATAGGAAGTTACCTCTATGTATCAAAACCCTCCAAAAAGCTCAATGAGTGATGTTCTTCACAATGGTGAAACTCCTCCAAAGCTCCCCAAATCTGAGAACACTTGATGCCAATAGAAAGTAGAGGAAAATTAGGACTCAATGCAATTTGTTTGGATTAAAAAGGAGATAAAATGGATTTACTAGGATTTATGGATGATGGAGAAATACCTCTTCTAAAACTTGGCAAGAAAACCTAAGGGAGGCTAGCCCTAACTTTGGGAGGCATTAAATAGGATGGGATAGGTCAATAGTGGCTGCTATGGGCTGATTAGGGTTAGGGTTGGTTCATGGTGTGGGCCTATGGGCTATTAAACCTAAGTCATTAGTCATGACTTATGAAGTCATAAGCCATATTAGTCAAATAAACTCCAAATCTCTCCAAACAAGTTCCAATGACTTAACCCTCACTAAAATAGGTCAAAACAAGTTTACTTAACCTAACCAAGTGGTCTTAACCTAGGTTAGTCACTAGGTTAGTCTTCTAGTCAACACAAGTCGAAGTCAACTATAGGCCCAAAATCAATTCTCCTAAAAATCACCAAAAATCACCAAAAATCATATTAATTATAATAAGTCCAAATAATAAATAATAATTCCAAATAATTCACAAAATTTTAAAAATGACCAAAATACTTCCAAGCTAGAAAAGTGGTAGTGACAATATTTATGTCTCTATTTTGGGCGATCAACCCCAGTCTACCGTTAGAACGAGACCCAAATCCTCTTCCGGACAATATCGAGATTTAAACACAAATTCTTAATAGTATATGATACCCCAAAACTAAATAACCCCATCAATAAAGTGAGGAGGAGTTGTACATGCTCGGATACTTAGGACCTAATACAACAAGAAAAAGAATAATGCAAATATACAATCTCATCTTTCTCATATAAAAACAAAAATTATATATATATAATAAAGATATACAATATCATCTTTTACATGTATAAACTAAAATTATATGGATATACATGGAGGTTAAGATCCAAATGAGGAGGTTAGAAAGTTGAATTACCTTGTAAGATGAGTCCTACTATACCATAAAGGGCAATGCTAGGGGGACACCAATATTTGACCATATTTTGCTAGCCACATGATGTGACAGCCTATGTGTTAATCATGTATGAGACCACCTTGTAAGATCGATGGCACCTCTAGAGGGGGGTGAATAGAGTACAGTAAAAAATAATTACTAATTAAAAACTTAAGCAGGTGAAGCAAATATAAATGAACTTGAAATATAAAGTAAAGCAATAAATATAGTAGAGGAAAGAAAGCAATACGCAGACACAGCAGGTTTATACTGGTTTTCCTCTGAGAGGACTAGTCCAGTTCGTGAGAACTCTTGCTCGCTATAATCCACTATTTTGAATAGAGATTACACCGCGTGCTTTACTCCGAAGAACACGCCAACTTCAACACCGTCGTATTTTTATTCGAAACCTATGATCAAACTTCAACAACACCTTTTCTGAGAAAAACTTTTATACGCCAAGCTTGTACAACTCGAAGACTCATAATCGAAAATCACCGACACTAGAAGAATAGGAGTTGTCTTAGATATTTGAAGGTTTCGGCTCTTTAAAGTAGTTTGAAGGCTTAGAAAGAGATAGAGAAGATGAAGATTGAATTAATGATTAGAAATGACAAATCTTCTATTTTTATAGAAATTTTTAGACATAGTTCGGGCAGAACTCGGTAGGCTAACGTTCATATTTTTGAACGTTTAAGATCCAAAAGACTAGGGGATGCTGCTGACCAGGAGTGATCAAAGGGGGACCTAGTCCGGGCATAACTCAGGCCGAGTTCGGTTGCTAGGATTTCTGGTCAGTTTTGGCTTTTGGATTTGGTTTGATTTTGGGTCAATGATTGGTTAGGTTTTTGGTCTCGATGAATCTTCTAATTGTCAGTGATCCCGACGTACAATTTATCTATACTCAATAAAAAAATACAGAATAAAGTATGAAAATTTTGTAGGGACAAAATCTGCAATCTTATGTTTCTTTTCATATCAAACTCAAAGTTTTAGGTCAATAATCAAAATCGGTTTGACCATGGCTAAATGGGCCAACACACCTCATTAATGATACCAACACATAGGTTGTCATGTCATGTTGTCATCAAAATATGGTTAGATTTTTGTGTCCCCTAAGTATTTTTCTATCATAAAAGGAGTTTTCCTATAGTACCATAATTTTGTAGTGTGTGTCAAGTTTGGGCGCTTCACGTACCATAATGTTATAGTGTGTGTCAAGATTTGAAGCAAGATCAGATTGTTGAAGCAAGATCATATTGATGACTCAGCTTAGTAGACAAGACTTATTTTGTACTTAACATATGAGCTCACGTAGTAGGGTGCGTAAAGTTGATCCTTTCTTCAATATATGTATAAAATTAGTCATATGCACGTGCTTTGCATGTAAAAAAAACCCTTTGATATTGTTGAAATATAATTTAAATTATGAGTTATAGATATAACTTGGATATGTTTTAATCAATATCTGTTATAGATATGTTTATATTTTAATTAGTACTAGTATATATGTACGTGCGTCGCACGTATTTCATATATTATTATTAGGAAGACTAAAAGGCGATTGTTATAATTATTATAATATCTATTAAGACTAATTAGGAAGACTAAAAGACAACGTATAACTACCTAATCGTTCCATTAATTTAATGAACAATATTAATTAATAAACATAAGGAAGGACATATTTGGAAAGAAAAATCTAACGATAATACCTAACTTTTCCTACTATACATAAGATTTATTACAGATATGCGTGTAGTAGTTAAATAATATTATATATTTAAACTACTAGTTATGATTTAATTTTTAATAATGCGAGAATATATATATACGACTAATTATACGTATCATTTTTAGTCACTTTCAAGCTTCTTTATAATAGTAGCGATGTAGGACATTTAAAAATGAGTGACAATTCAATTGAAAAATAATAGTTTAAAAACTTTTTATTATGTTCTTTGTTTGTAATTTTTGTGATGGGATTGCAATAACTTTTTCACTATTTGCTTTTGTAACCTCACTGATCCAGAATAATGAGATTCAGAATATTTTATTATCTTTTAAAATATTTTATTCGAACTTATTTAGGATTATTATAATATTTTATTTGAATTTATTTAAGCTTTGATTATCTATTAGGTAATTAGTTATACTTTATGGAATTTATTTATAGTTGATTATGATTTTATCTCACTTGAATTATTTTATTCTGATTTTCTACTTTGGAGAATGGCATGACATTTTGGTAGTTATAGAATAGTGGCAAGTTAGTAATTTAGAAAAAAAAACATTGAATTAATTGCTGATTAATTATTAGTTATGGCTAATGTAGAGGATTCTCTCTAACTACTTTCTAACTAACTAACTAACTAACTTGTCACTAATTTCTAACTAACTCCTAAATACCAAACTTGGGTCCCAAGTTTCATTCTCCTATAAATACCCCTAATTATTGTTAGTCCTAATCATTCCAGCCTAATTACCTACTCATCCACATAACCACCATATTCGTGTCCAGCTTGTGTCCAGTTGTGTCTATCCCATTTCATTCATTTCTACTAGCTATTACATATACAATTTCGTGTTCGAACTCCGCGAACACACCGACTCAGCCCATTCCCGTGTCCAACAACCTGGAAACAGTTAACAATTGTTCCTATTCATGTATCTTGCAACCCAGGACACGACACAATATCCATACAAACTCCACTGGACACTCCAGAAAACCCTAACCCTAATTCTCTAGCTTTTCTTGCCCTGCCGCCTGGCTGGAGTTAATCACCGCCTCCGTCGTGTCCGTCTGACCTCGTCGGAGCTTGCTGTTGTGTCACCACCGTCAGATAAGGACCCCGTCGCTGTCGTCCAGTTCCTTTATGCTGCCTGGAAGCGTCGTGTCTGTAGCCTCCTCTGCCGTTCAGATCCTTGAGCATCGTGCCCATCTCGAGCATCGTGCCTTGCTCCAGGTCAGTTGCCTGGACCAGCCTTGAACGTAGCCGCTCGTCGCCTCCACGAGCCAGCATCGTCGTACCTCCTTCCTCGAGCCTACTGCTGCTTCCGATCTCCTCCGCCAGAGTCGTTCCTCTCCATCAGTCCTCGTTGTCACCGCCTCTGGCCTCGCCGTCTTCCTCCGCATCTAGATTGGGGTCGCAGCCATATCTGCATCGAGGAAGCCTTGCCTGAGAACCCTCATAGCCGCTGCCCCGTCTTCAAGAAGCGCAGTACGCCACCACTGTAAGTTTTCTTCCTCTTGTGCTTCGTCTCCCTCTTCAGCTTCCAGGGTTTTGTTATTTCAACTCTGTAGTGTGTAGAGAACGTTGAGAGAGAAAAATAATTGGAATTAGGATTCCACTTAGGGTTAGGGCCGACAGTGTGGTGAGAAGAGTGGGATGAGAGAGTCAACTCTCTAATTATTAGGGTTTTTGTATAAGCTTGTGGGTCAGGTTTTGGGCCTGAGTTAGCGGGCCATAAGAAAATAAGGGAATATTGAGCAACAATAAAAGAAGTGATTCTGTGGGTTGTTAGGTTTTCTTGAGTGTTAGTAAATCGTGCAAGTGTGCTGTGCGTGGGTGTGTTAGGGATAGAGCAACGGGTTATTGAGCCGAGTCAAGTATAATGGATGGGCTAGATCCGTAGGCTTGGTTTGTAGGAAGAAAGAATAAGAGTCAACAACAACTGTGGTATTGGTAGTAAGTCGGGCCTAGTATTGGGCTCTAGGGGTGAGCAGAAAACGGTTTTGGGCCAAAAATCGACCCGAACCAACCCAAAAAAACATTTCGGGTTGGTTTCAAACAAAACGGGTCGATAATCGATTTACAAAACTGTTATATTTGATTTATCGGTTCGGGTCACGAATTTTGGTTTCGGTTTTCGACTCGACCCGAAAACCAAAATCATGGATGCAATTACATGTTTACCCCCTCCCTTATATATATACAAAAAATGCCAACTAACCCTAACATTCTCGCTCTAACTCTCATCTACCGCCGCTCTCCTTTCTCCACAGAAAAAAACCAATTGGACACCCTCTCATGGCCTCTCCTCTCTTTCGAACCTCTCTCCACTGTCTGCACTATTCTCTTCTCTCCTTTCCTCTCATCAAGAGTCAGGACAGGAACTATTCTCTCCAAATAAAGAAAAAAAAATCACTTTTGTGCTATCTGTGCTCAGTTCCTCTCACTACCAAAATAAGTCATATCAGCGACGAAATTAGCGACGCAGACTTAAAACGTCGCTAATTTTGTTGGATTTAGCGACTCCAAATGTATGCGTCACAATACGTCGCTGATACCGACCAACAGCGACATATTGCGACCACCTTTAGTGTAATAAAAATCAACGTCGTTGATTTGTCGGAAAACGTCGCTAGTTTTATTAGTTCAGCGACGTTTAGCGTCGCAAAGATTAAGACATCGCCGAATATTAAAGGAAGGCCGACGCTTTGCGACGTATTTACGGACGTCGCTAACTTCCCCTAAATAGGGTTTCCTCGGTTCGACTTTTCATTTCTCCCTTTCCCCAAATTTTTTGTTCCCGACCTCGACGACAGCCCGACCCCCTTCCCTCCGACGCCGCTCATCCTCCTCCTCCACCGTGAGTCCCTTCTCCTCCCTCCGGCGAGCCCCTTCTCCTCATTCTCCTCCACCGCGAGCCCCTTCTCCTTCTCCACCGCGAGATCCTCCTCCTCCTCCTCCACCACCGTGAGGAGACTGAAGGTAAACCCTAATCCCAATTGAGGTGTTTTTCGTGTCCAAAATGGACACAGAGACACATTACGACCATGTGTTCACTGATACAGTGTGTTTGTGAGGTTTTGGACACTTTGTGTCCATTTGTTGGACACGTGGACACCCCCAAGCTTGCATATATATGTATTTCACCTCTGTACACTTAATCCCCTCCTCCTCCACCACCGAACTTGTCCTCCTGCTCCTCCTCCACCACCGCGAGGAGACTGAAGGTAAACCCTAACCCTAATTGAGGTGTTTTTCGTGTCCAAAATGGACACGGAGACACATTACGACCATGTGTTCACTGATACGGTGTGTTCGTGAGGTTTTGGACACTTTGTGTCCATTTGTTGGTCACGTGGATACCCCCAAGCATGTATATATATGTATTTCACCTCTGTACACTTAATCCCCTACATACACTTGTGTATTTTCGTATTAATTTGGATTTGCATATTGGGTTTGGGTTTCGATATAGTGTTTGATACATTGTTTCACCTTGCAACATTCCTACACTTATTTTAGACAACAAGTATATGAACCAATTAGTCAACATCTATTTGTTGAAGTATGGTACTCCATTCTTCGTAAGTTCTAGCTATATATGTCTCAAGATCCAATACTCAAAAATCCCAAGAAGAAGAAAAGAATAAAATGACATCGCTCAACACCCTATGACAACTCTTTGTAAAATTGTGTTAAAGTGTGAGTTCTATAGTATGAGTTCTACAGTATGGTTCTCTTTGTAGAATAAAATGACATCGCTCAACCCTATCGATCCTCTATACAAGTCTTCCTTCATCTATTGTCTTAAAGTGTGAGTTCTACAGTATGGTTCTCTTTGTAGAATTGTGTCTTATTATAGACAACAAAGATTTCCTATTTTTACAGGTAATATGGCAACATGTGTAAGAGAATATATAGGTGTGTGTTTGTGTTTGAAAGGGAGTGTCACAAGAGTAAGGCGTGAGCATGTGTTAGTATTTTGAGCTGTGAGAGTGTTTGTTCTATTGAGGTTAGTACCAACTGTATTTTGACTCCAGCTCCAGCTCCATTTGCATTAATCTATGGTACGACATGGTGATCAGGACATAGTCCCTGCAGCCATTCGACTGGCGAGGCAGAAACTATGTAGTCGTAGATAAAGTTGACTGTCATCCGACCCTCACCCCTCTGCTTTCGAAAATGTACTCAAATTACATGATGGTTCCTTTAGCTTGTTTATGTTACAATTATATTATTTGTGACTATCGATCTTACCATATGGCACCCATGACCCGAGGAGCGGCACGTCGTTTGAGGGAAATAGTGAATGCTGGGGTGGCTCCTCCTACAGTTAAGAAGGAAATGGCACCGGTTGCTAGTGAGACCGGGAGTTCTATTCATCCAGCACCGGTAGCTAGTGAGACCGGGAGTTCTATTCGTGCAACACTTGCAAGGGACGACATCTCTCCTCACGCCAAAGATCTTGCTTTTTCGAGGTGGTTGCGTAATCGTATCACTGAGCGTTTGTATGAGCAGCGTGGTTCTCATTAGCTATTAGTACTTATTTGTATTGGACTATTTGTATTGGGTTATTTTTGTATTAAACTATTTGTATTGGACTACATTTATGAATTAGGACTGTGTCAATCTCTGGATTGTATTGGACTACGACATGGTGATCAGGATATAGTTCCTGCAGCTATTCGACTGGCGAGGCAGAAACTATGTATCCGTAGATAAAGTCGATTGTCCTCCGACCCTCATCCCTCGGCAATGATGATACGACAACCAACCGGAGAGGATACTCTAAGAGATCCATCTGAGTAGGACGTATACTCTGAGAGATCACCTTTACAAGAATTATATCAGTAGTGGGATTGAGTATTGGAGGAGATATTATCAGAGTATACGTCCTACTCAGATGGGTCTCTCACCGTTAATATTTTTTTCTGACGGCATGGTGGATGTGCTCCCTTAATAGATTCTTGCTCCGAGCCAAAACTTTGCCCCAGAGCTCAAGTGGACATCCTTGGTGTAGAGCTCGAGTGAGAGGTTCCTGACAGCATGGTGGTCTCCTTTGTCAAAGTATCCGTGCTCATCCCACATTGGTTGTGGGACGAGCACGGATACTTTGACAAAGGAGACCACCATGCTGTCAGGAACCTCTCACTCGAGCTCTACATGAAGGATGTCCACTTGAGCTCCGGGACAAAGTTTTGGCTCGGAGCAAGAATATGTTGACGGAGCACATCCATCATGCCGTCAGAAAAAAATAGTAACGGTGAGAGACCCATCTGAGTAGGATGTATACTCTGATAATATCTCCTCCAGCACTCAATCCCACTACTGATATCATTCTTGTAAAGGTGATCTCTCAGAGTATACATCCTACTCAGATGGATCTCTCAGAGTATCCTCTCCGGTTGGGTTGTGTTCTGAGCCATCCGTACTTACAGTATTTTGTATTTTCGGCGAACCCAGGGATTGGATTCTGTATTTTGTATTTTGGTTTCTGTATTTTGTATTTTGGTTTCTGTATTTTGTATTTTGTATTTTGGTTTCTGTATTTTAGTTTTTGTATTTTGGCTCCAGCTCTATTTGCATTAATCTACGGTACGACATGGTGATAAGGACATAGTCCCTGCAGCCATTCGACTGGCGAGGCAGAAACTATGTAGCCGTAGATAAAGTTGACTGTCCTCCGACCCTCATCCCTCAGCAATAATGATACGACAACCTATCAGAATCCTCGACTCTCTTTCGCTTCTTGGATATTGACTCACCTTCCAATCTCTCATTTCCCTCCGGGTCCACTCTACTCCCAATCTCTTCCTCTTTTATACACGGATCTACAGAATCAATACCATCCAAGGAAGGCAAAACTGAATCAGCATTGTCTTTCGGATCGTCCTCATCAAGGCATAACGGGCTGCTTAGCGTGCCCAGCTTCTTCAACTTCTCGCTGGCTGCAGAGTCGAAATGGGAACGGGTCCTCTTTGTCAGCCCGGAGCTCTGACTCGCACTCGTCGCCGCGCTACCGGTTTTCTCTCCTCCTCTGATGCGGGTCATAATTAAGAAAAAAAATTTCATACCTCTTCTTCACATAAACATTATTGCCGCCTTGTACTCGAGCCTCCTCGTCTGTGACGCTATCTAACTTCTCGGTGCCTACATTATCACTCGAATCTCTCCTTCGACTCGTATCGTCCTCTTCTTTGCATGTCTTTTCGCTCCATGTCTTGCAATCATCTGCTATCACCGTCGACTCATTCGACTCCTTCTCCGATGACTCCGAGGAGGAGGAGGAGGAGGAGGAGGAGGAGGAGGAGGAGGAGGAGGAGGAAGACTCGGAGAAGGAGTCGAATGAGTCAGCGGTGATAGCAGATGATTGTAAGACAGGGAGCGAAAAGACAGGCGAAGAAGAGGACGATACGAGTCGAAGGGAAGATTCGAGTGACAATGTAGGCACCGAGAAGTTGGATAGCGTCACAGACGAGGAGGCTCGAGTACAAGGCGGCAATGATATTTATGTGAAGAAGAGGTACGAAATTTCTTTTCTTAATTATGACCCGCGTCAGAGAAGGAAAGAAAACCGGTAGCGCGGCGACGAGTGCGAGTCAGAGCTCCGGACCGACAAAGAGGACCCGTTCCCATTTTGACTCTACAGCCAGCGATAAGTTAAAGAAGCTGGACACGCTGAGCAGCCCGTTATGCCTTGATGAGGACGATCCGAAAGACAATGCTGATCAAGCATCTTCCTTCTCCTCTCCTCCACCATGGCTCTGGACCCATCTGCTCCTCCTTACTTCCTTTCTTCTTATTTGACTCTCTCAGCCACATATGATATCCAGCTCAAGTGTAGAGTCGGAGGAGAAGAAGTGGGCAGGAAGAGGAGGGAGAAGCAGCACAACCGGCGGCATGACCCGAAGGAAGTACAAGTATTTTCTTCAAATCCGTAGGAGAACTATAAGGATATATCTTTTCACAATATGTCACCTTGTTAAAGACCCTTAATGTGAATATCATGTTACCGCAGTGTCGGAAGACTAACATGTCATAATTTTCTAAGCCGTGTGTTTTGACATAATCCTCCCAACTCTTTCCTCCTATGTAGTAATCTTGCATTATTACATAGAACTAAAATCTGGTTGGAGGATTATGTCAAAACACACAGCTTAGAAAATTATGACATGTTAGTCTTCCGACACCGCGGTAACATGGTTGTCACATTAAGGGTCTTTGACAAGGTGATATGTTGTGAAAAGATATATCCTTATAGTTCTCCTACGTATGTTGAAGAAAACCTCTGTACTTCCTCCGGGTCATGCCGCCGGCTGTGCTGCTTCCCCATCCTCTTCCTGCCCACTTCTTCTCTCCCGACTCTACACTTGAGCTGGATATCATATGTGGCTGAGAGAGTCAAATAAGAAGATGGGAAGTAGGAAGAAGCAGATGGGTTTAGAGCCATGGTGGAGGAGAGGAGAAGGAAAATGCTTGATCAGAACTTGAGGTGGAAAAGTTGTGACGTTGATAGCGTAAGAGAGGGAGAGGGTGAATGGAGGAAGGGAAGTGGCTGCATGTCTTTGGCTCACTCGAGTGGTATTTGTCCTCCGACCCTCATCCCTCGGCAATGATGATACAACAACCTATCACTATATCTTATAAAGTAGTAGATGATGTCTTAGTATTACATTATGTGAGTTCATCTTGATTCTGTTATATTCTTCAGATACTAGATACGATAAGAACATATACTACACCATATGTACAGAACATAGATGATTCCCACTAATGTATGCTAGAATGAATTTTGGGTTGTGTTCTGAGCCATTCGTTCCCATATTTTGTGTGATTGTTGTAGACTTGGTTATAGGGACTGAAACCTGTGTACATCGAGAAATGGACATTCTGTGATTGTTTGGATCCTATTCTACAGTGAAAAATGGTTATCTTTTTCAACTGCAGGGAGAAATGGATATTCTGTATTTTATTTTATTTATTTTTTTTGCAGATTTAGCGACGTTTACCGACGTCCTCCGACCCTCATCCCTCGGCAATGATGATATGTCAACCTATCACTATATCTTATATAGTAGTAGATGATGTCTTAGTATTATATTATGTGAGTTCATCTTGATTCTGTTACATTCTTCAGATACTAGATACGATAAGAACATATACTACACCATATGTACATAACATAGATGATTCACACTAATGTATGCTAGAATGAATTTTGGGTTGTGTTCTGAGCCATTCGTTCCCATACTTGGCAATTAAGCCATTCGACTGCGAGGCAGAAACTATGTATCCGTAGATAAAGTTGACTGTCCTCCGACCCTCATCTCTCGGCAATGATGATACGACAACCTATCACTATATCTTATATAGTAGTAGATGATGTCTTAGTATTACATTATGTGAGTTCATCTTGATTCTGTTACATTCTTCAGATACTAGATACGATAAGAACATATACTACACCATATGTACAGAACATAGATGATTCACACTAATGTATGCTAGAATGAATTTTGGGTTGTGTTCTGAGCCATTCGTTCCCATACTTGGCAATTAAGCCATTCGACTGGTATCGACGGTGTTGGATTATTATATACCATTTCGGATTAGTATCGTTGGAAAGTAGTCGACAATGCTTCGTATTGTGAAGTGATATTGTTGTAGACTTGCTTATATGGACTGAAATCTGTGTACAGTGAGAAATGGACATTCTGAGAACTGGACATTGTGTGATTGTTGTAGACTTGGTTATAGGGACTGAAACCTGTGTACAACAAGTTTTGGACATTCTGTGATTGTTTGGATCCTATTCCATGAGAAATGGTTAGCTTTTTAAACTGCAGAAAGAAATGGATATTCTGTATTTATTTTTTTTATTTTTTTTGCAGATTTAGCGACGTTTACCGACGTTTACCGACGTCCTCCGACGTAACTTTGCGTCGGTAAACGTCGGTAGATAATCGATATTATCCAGTGTACCGACGTTACGCGACGTCAATATATGTCGGAGGACGTCGGTAAACGTCCGTAAAAGTCGCTAATCATCCCCAGGAATTCCCAGGATTTACCGATGTTTCGCGACTTTGATCATGTCACTAAACCACCGACGAGTCGACGGTAATTCGTCGGTAAATTTACCGACGCGTAGCGACACCATATTTTACGTCGCAAAGCCACCGACGACACGACGGTAGACGTCGGCATTATACCGACGTATAGTCACGTCGGCAAACGTCGGTAATTGCGACGATTGGCGACGTTTAGATGATCAGCGACTAACATTTTTGCGACCAGCCAGAAACGTCGGTAATTTCGTCGCTAAATATTGTTAGCGACGAATATTGTCGTTTTAGCGACGTCTTTAGGCGTCGCTAAAACGACTTATTCTGGTAGTGTCTAAGGAACTCTTCTTTGGGGAAGAAATTAGGTTTTCATGCTTTAATTTTTTATTCATGCTTCGATTTTTTATCCTTCGATCTACGGTCATGCATGCTTCAATTTTGATGTTTATGTGCAGATCTATTGTGATATCATGATTTGGGGAAGAACCTTCTAGTTTTTTTTCCTAGAGGTTTTCAAAGTTGATTTTTGTAATATATATAGTTTGGCTTCCGACCATGACGTAGATGTGAACACAACAAGAGATGATATACTATCCGGACAGTCGTTGGCCAAACAGTCATCCAAGGGATATTCATCTTCTTGCTTGTCGACCATGCAGAGCTCTTCCAAAGAGGAATACTAGCAGCAACATCTCATCTTTCTGTTTGATGCTTACTTGGTTTCTTTTTCATGATTTTTTTATATGAATTTTCGTTTGATGCTCATGTTGCTTGGTTTCTTTCTTCTCAGAACACATTTAATTTTACTTTCTTTTGATGCCTTTAGTTTCATTTTTCTCATAATACATTCAGTTTTCCTTTTATTTTTTAAAAAAATTTTGGATGCATTTACTTTCCTTTCTTTTCAGAACACATCTAGTTTTGTTTAAGTTTAACCCAGCCCAACCGAAATAATCGAACCGAACCAAAATTTTATATGGTTCGGTTCGGTTCAGTTAGTGTAAAAAAATTGGTTCAGTTCGGTTGATTTTAAAAAGGGTTCAGTTTTATCCTGTTGTCTGAAAATCGGTTCGATTTGAACCGAACCGAACCGATGCTCACCCCTATTGGGCTCCGTGGGGTCGGGCCAATACTAGAGAAAGGAATAAGAGAGAAAAAGAATAGACAACAGCAACATGGACCGAGCCCTATATGCCTGGGACCGAGTCCAGGAGTAGGGATGAATGACCTTAGGTTTATGGGCTTAGTTTAGATGGCTGACTTTAGGATTTGGTTTAGACTGAGCCATGATGGATGTGCCCAATTGAGTAAATATTTAGGTGGCAGTAACAAGAGATTTGGGGTTTTTAGTAAATTTTATTCATATGGTTAGTGATAGGGAGATTTATAGTTCTCAAAAGATTGGTAACTCGAATATTAGTTATTGGTGGGTTAACTACTGAAGTTAGTTAGAGGTAGAGTAGAAATCAATAATTGTTAAGATTTAAATAAATAGTCTAGTTTAGGACCAAATCTTGAACTAGAACTTAATCTTCTGTTCTGCTATCTATAGGTGACTTACAGTCGACTTCACCCTTCGGTAAAGGCAAGTACTCCGTATTATGTTCTCAATATTAAATAAATACAATTTATTTTATTTCCTAAGTTAACATGAATCATATTACGATACGATTTTCTGACACGTATCATGACTCTTGCATCGCATGATTTTATTTAAGTCTTGGATCTTATTTGCTATGAATTTCTAAATCATGAATCAAAGACATCAAGTTCCAAATCTTGCTTGATATGAATTACAAGTAAACAAGTTCCGAATCTTGCTTGATATGATTTTATGAATCATGGAAAAAAGGAGAAATACCGAGTAGATTTATGGTCAATCCAGTATAGTCTGAAGCATAGCTTGATATACACTGCACGTATGTCCAAGTCTGATCAGTCTGAATCTAAACCTTAGCCTGCCACATGTCGAAACAGTATTTTAAATCACCTAGTTTACTAGTTGAACATCCTTGATCCCTTGTCTGACTCTGTGACTAGTTTAAACATGTTTTATTACGATTCTCATAGTTTCTCGTGTTGCATGTTGTATTTCATTACAATGTTCATGCATTATCTGGTTCAGTTTTCTATTTATATTTTATGTTTTATTTATTATTGTGTTATATTTTACGGGGATGTACTTTGCTCATTTCATGACTGGATGGTTGTCTACCAGGTGTTAGCATGTTAGCTTGGAGGATTGCTTTGGAAGACTTAGAATTAGTATAGAACCATTTAATTATTATTGTATATTATTTCGAGGATTTGGCCGAATTTGCTTCCGGGATGAGATGGATATGTATCAAGTACCAAAAAGAGATATAATGGATTGTGATCGTGTGTGTGTTTGATTGTTTTCTGTTTAATAGTTATGTGATTGAGCATAGATCGATATCATTATCACTTGAGGATTCTCGATGACTAGAGAACTTACTACCATTGTCAACGACAGCGTAGGCTAGATACGCTCACTGCCGTACCCGATCATGTAGGTGCGAGGCGTGACAGATTTAATGTGTCATATAGACGGATGCAATCTTGTCAAGAGATGTCACGCCCCGCTCCCGTAGGAGTGATCGTCCTCGCTAAGGCGTGATGCCGCACGAGCCTAGATTGCGCTCGTGCAAGGCGGGTTCCATAACGGCCGATTTCAGCGGCTGCGACAGGGTCGTCGCACAGAAGTCCCAAGCAGAGACATTGAATAATAGCAGCAGAATTTAGAACAAAACACAAGTTATTCAAAGAAGCTCTTTTTTGATATTGAAACAAAGGTTACAATGGGACGCAAGGCCAAGATTACAATCGCTCAAACTCACTCTTCTCACATTACAAGTCACTCAACTCTCTCTCATCTCTCAAATACAAGTTTTGAGCCAGCGGATGCTTCGGAAGGCGACGTCCATACATTATGTCCCGTATAAGTGTAAGCCCCCTGAATTTTTGAGATTTATTTTTTTGAATTTTCTAAATGAATTATTATCGATAATTTATTTTGATTTAATAAAATTTGATCATTAAATGCTCTTTACCGTGACTTGGATTTCTAGAGCATCAGGGATGCCAGTCTCTGGAAACTTTCTTCTTGAAGTTTGTAGTAGATGAGATTATCTTCATGTTGATATATCGTGTCCCACTCGAACTTGTTCCCTCGTGCTCCATTTGCTTTGCTCCATTTGCTTCGCACAACTTTCGGGTCAATTTAGACTAATTTATCGTCTGCCGTAATTTGTGACTTAACTTCCAATTTAATTTCGGGACCCGACATCAGTCCAATCCAGTCGACCCAATATATGGTTCTGGCATATTTTGAGTCTACTATGCACGTGCCACTTGCGTGCCACCGATTTGATCTCCCTTGTGCTCCTATTCCATCTATGATTTTTATTTGGTTTAAAATTGTTATTTTAATTAAATCTTGGCCCCAAGCTTGTCCAACTTGACCCAATACCCAACCCAAATTGGTGTGACCCTACCATGCCTACCTATACACCCCACTGATATTTTTCCTTGTTTCCCTACTGTCACTCCCCGATCCCACTAGGGTTGTCCGTCTTGCCTGGATCCCTGCGGGATCGATCGTCCTCGCTAAGGCGTGTTGCCGTGCAAGCCTAAGTTGCGCTTACACAAGGCCATGTACCTGCACAAAACAACTAGTCAAGCAAAAACACACGCACGCACCCATTCATTGCAGAAAACCAAATATTGGACACAGAGATTTGAAATGGAAATACTTCTTTTATTGATAACTTGATAGGAATACAAGTACAAAGCTTTGCAAACTCAGAGTGCCTTATATTGGCTACATGATTCTCTTTGAAACTCTCTTTTGAAAATAGCCGTAATGCCCATACATGATATCCCTTTATTACAAGCTGGAATTGAAAGACCCCTTCAAAGGAAATGAAAACTTGAAACTTGACTGGAAAGAAAATGAAGATTCGAGGCAGTCCGCAGCTCTACTGGGCTAGACGAGCTTTAGTGCCTCTCCTGAAATCCCTCTGTCTTCTTTGCTTTCTGAAAAGGATGTCCACAACGTGGGTCAGCACACATCATGTACTGGCAAGCGGCACTTCGTCGAAACTCACAAATATCTGCACTAATTCAATATGTGAAGCTACACATTTACTAGTGATCTTTCTACTTGTCTAGGTTCTTTTTAATAATTCATAAGAAATATGACAGTAAAATTATGCATAACCAACTTACCAACGCCGACAGTCATCCCTGCACAAAACAGGTTAGCACAATTTGCATATGAATATAGGAAGCATACTTAACCATCATCGTTCATTGTTAGGTTTGCAATAAGAATTTGTTCACATGCATGTCCTAACTACATGGTGGTCCATGGGCCTGTCCCCCATGATTAGCCGCTGTGACTCAATGGTTCAGCTCGTCGCTAAGGACACAACATTCCCGAGGTGTAGCATTTACCCCGAGGTACTATTACAATCTCTCCTAGGCCGATCGATCCCAGGTGCCCCCAGAATCGTCGAGAGACTATTACCTTGTTAACAAGTTGTCCGAGACCAATGCATGACTTGTTCTTTCTATCAGATAAAATCTAGCAGTGCGACAGATAGCGACCAGTTCATAACTAGCCTTAATCGTTCGGTCATTTATTTGTATTCAGTTCTCATTCGGTCATTCGATAGCATTCAATAACATTTTATTTTCTTTGCAGTCATTCGTTAGCATTCATTCTTTTTCTTATCTTTTGTTATTGAGGTATCATTGATCACAGAGACAAGGCAACAGAGTGGACCGAGCCCCACCCCGGCGACTGAGGGGGGCTGCTAATGTTCGTGAAAGAGGCACACTGGGCGGGCGTGCTTCGACCGTGTCAGACATCATTTTTATTAGGGCGTACAAATAAATGCAAGCCTGGTTAAAGCAACTCACCGAGATGAATCTTAGTTGAGAGAAGGAGGGATTTCACGCGTCGTTCATGAACAATTCACGCGACCTACATTGGCACCAATAGTTGATTAGCATACTTCGTCTCTTTCTCTCAAGATTCAGAATGAATACGAAATATGATGAAAGCGAACAATGAAAACCAATCATCGAAAACCAACACGAAAACGCATTCATCAAAACCAAGCAGCGAAAGAAAAACATCCAACAAAACTCTTGGATTCATTTCAATAGAAGCCAATCCATCAATTGGAAAGGTTCATTACATTTCATCCGTGATCAATCGATATCGGCAAAGGTTTCACCAAATACTCAGTTCAAGACTAAGTCAGCAAGCCGTAGGTATTATATAGTGGACCGCGAGGAGCGGGGCACTACATAATAACCCACTGAGAAAAAGTTTTGTCTTCAAAACGTAAGAAACAAACTCACCTCCACTATTGTTACATTCTGGATCAAGCAACGTGGAGAGATTATAGACGCGCACTGTCGCGGTGTTGGCATTCCGCAACTGTTGATTGTGCGGATGGTCTCGGAGCGGCGGTGGGCCTGGCAGCTGCCCACGCTCTTCAGTGTCATTACGATTCTGAGCCGTTCTATTATTTTTTGGGCAATTCCTGACGGTATGGTCCGGGCTTCCACAGCTGAAGCATGACTTGTTTGCGAACTGACAGACTTCTTTGGTGTGCCCGTGGCGGCCGCAGTAGGTACACTCAGTTCTCCTGTGCTGATCATTGTCTGTCTTATTTTCTCCTTCAGTCTTTTTCTCTCCGTCATGATATCTCTTAGCAGGCTGATTCCGACTGTACTGTATTTTATTGGACGCCTTCTTCAGGCAGAACTGTTCCACCTGTAGCGCCGCCTCAAAGGCCTGAGAATATGACCCACATTCTCGATTTAACACACTTAACTGGATATCATCATTCAGGCCTCCAACGAATCGATTTATGTGAGTCTGCTCAGTGGGAAGCATGACAGCGGCAAAATTTGCCAGCTTAACAAATTCAGACTCATAGTCCTCCACAGACATATCTCCCTGTTTCAGTGTGATGAAGTCATCCTCCATCTTCTTGCTCATGGCTGGAGACAGATATTGATCCAGAAATGCCTTCTTGAATGAGGCCCATGAGATCTTTCCATTTCTAGCCGTTGCGAGCAGCGCCGGCTTCTTCGACTTCCACTAATCCTTTGCCCGCAGCCGTAGAAGCAGAACGGCACAAACTACCTTCTTGCCACTCGGAACTCCCATAAACGCGAACAGACTCTCCATTTTATCAATCCAGTCCATCACCTTGTCGAGTGATGTCATGCCTTCAAATTCCGGAGTTTTCGCGTCTAAGAAGTCCTTTGGCCTAAAGGAAGTGTGCCTTTGCGCCGGCTGGGGCTCGTCACCCTCCACGGGCTCAATCTCGGGAGTTTCCGTTGGTTTAGTCGCTGCGGTGGTATCTCGATTTACCGCAAGCGCCGTGACAATTTGAGTCAAGGACTCCAACTGTTTCTGCTGGGCCTCTATTTGGGCCTGTTGTATTTGATTGCGTTCCTCAGTGTCCTGCCTCTGCAGTTCCAATAATGTCATGATCCGTTCTATCGGATCTGTCGAGGCAGATAGGCGAGGAGGGGCTATTTCTCTACAAAAAGAGTATAACTTCTGTCAGTCTCATAAAATATTATGGACTTATTGTATGGGGCATTGGTTTTCATAACTCAAAATCGGGACTCTTTTGAAAGCCATCAAAATACTTTATATACTTTTTCGAAAATGATATTTGCAAGAGGCCAAGGACGTAAAACCTGGCTCTGATAGCATTCAATAACATTTCATTTCCTTTGCAGTCATTCGTTAGCATTCATTATTTTTCTTATCTTTTGTTATTGAGGTATCGTTGATCACAGGGACAAGGCAACATAGTGGACTAGAGATCATTTTTATTAGGGCGTACAAATAAATGCAAGCCCGGTTAAAGCAACTCACCGAGATGAATCTTAGTTGAGAGAAGGAGGGATTTCATGCGCCGTTCACGAACAATTCACGCGGCCTACATTGGCCCCAACAGTTGATTAGCATACCTCGTCTCTTTCTCTCAAGATTCGGAATGAATATGAAATGCGATGAAAGCGAACATTGAAAACCAATCATCGAAAACCAACACAAAAACGCATTCATCAAAACCAAGCAGCAAAAGAAAAACATCCAACAAAACTCTTAGATTCATTTCAATAGAAGCCAATCCATCAATTGGAAAGGTTCATTGCATTTTATCCGTGATCAATCGATACCAGCAAAGGTTTCACCAAATACTCAGTTCAAGACTAAGTCAGCAAGCCATAGGTATTATATAGTGGACCGCGAGGAGCGGGGCACTACACCTACTCAAAAATATCCTCCTCTTTACAAATATCTATTTCTCTCTCTTGTATATATATATACACATATATATATATATATATATAATATATATATACAAATATCTCTTCTCTCTCCTTCCTAAAATATCCCACACCCTCACCCATCACCATCAGCCCCCCTTCAAGTACACGAGCAGTACTAGCCCCCTTCTTCCTTAACTATCTCTCTCTCTCTCTCTCTTTATATATTATATACACACACACCTCACATAAATAACTCCTCTTTTCTCTCTCCTCCCTCAAGACCAGCAACAACTAAGCCCCCCATGCTCGGCCGGCCTCCATCTCCCAATGGCCGATTCCTTCCTCTTCCTCCTCCATGGCTGATCCCCTCTCTTCCTCCTACTCTTCATCTCCATCACCATCTCTACACACCACCATCATCACACCATTACCCTCATCAAATCGCCGCCACCACCATCACCGACGTCCACCACTCGCCGTGCCTATGCCCACCTCATTGGGCCACCGCATGCGCAGCCATGTGCTGCACAGCGGCGCAGCAAGCCACCAGTACCAGCAGTTGCAAATGCAGCACCAGCAGTTGCAAATGCAGCAGCAGCGCGTACAGTGGGCACGTGCGCAGGCCGCCGTCGCGCGCCGCCGTACGGCCGCTGGGTGGCCACCCCTAGGCCGGGCGGCCTCCGACAAACTCCCTCATGGCCAGCGCCTCCTTCCCCGACGTGCCACATACACGATCCGTGCGTTTTGCACGAGATCCCGCGGTGACGCGCGCGGGAACGGAATACAGAATTTGCGCCCGGGACAGCGACTTCGTGCACGATTTTTTAGAAATTCGACAGTTGGATCGACGATTTCTTTGCTCCATATCAATCTCGACATATAACTCTTCACTCCCCTCAATTTTCGTCCGTTAATTTTATCGTTTGATACATCAAAACCGGCCACCAAGTTGACCGTTTAAATTGTGTAATTTTTGGACAGTTTTGCGGAGCCAACTTCGTCGGTTCGTATCTCCTCCATCACAGCTCCGTCTGGCATGCCACTGGTTCCTATGCGCTGCTGGTATAACCCTCTTCCTACCCCTTATGTTTTATTTTTTTGTGAGCACGTTTGATTGGTTGAATTCGGCGCCAAAGTTGGCCGTCCGAATCCAATTTCGGATATACCATTGAGTTTGTATCGTCATTCTGGGCTTGTTGACATATAATTTGCTAAGTTTTAGTGGACATTGGTTCCGACACGCATTTCGGTGCAAGTCGGATACCAATATCCGGGTCAACGGGTTATTTTGAGATCGGCTCATCGGAATCCAATTCTGGACATACTGTTGAGTTTGTATCATCATTCTGGACTCGTTGACATATAATTTGCTGAGTTTTGAGGACATTGGCTCCGACACGCTTTTTCGTGCAAATCGGAATTTCAATGTCCTGGTCAACAGACCAATTTGAGATCGGGTCAACGGAATCCAATTCTGAATATACCGTTGGGTTCGTATCGTCATTCTGGATTTTTGGACATATAATTTGTTAGGTTTAGTGTACTTTTATTTTGGCACATTTTTCGATACAAAGCGGATCCGACACGGATACCGTTTTAACTCGAAATTACATTTTTGCCCCTGTGTCCAAATTGGACTTATGGGTAGGCTATTCTAGCTATTTCGACCATTCTGGACACGTTGGTGATAGTTGTTTCACCATCCGACAACATCTGTAGGTTTTTCCCCTATCTATCACCCTATTATTATTATAATCTCTCTTTTGTTTGTATTTTGAGATCCATCGATTTCAGTGATTTTCCAATCACTGAAATTGAATGTGTTGACCCTGTAGATGTTTATAGAGACTAGCCTTGACCCTGTTTGACCATGATTGACTGCTTTGACTGAACGTCGAAGTAGAGTCAACATTGACCTAGGTTAGACTAATTTTGACCTTGGTTGACCAGAGTTGACTATTTTGACCAAAAGTCAACCGGAAGTCAACCGTAGCCTAAAATTGATTAGAACTGGACCGAAGTTGACCGGTTAACCCAGAGTCAACTGTTAGTCAACATTAGTCAAGTTTGACCTAGAGTTGACCTAGGGTTGACCAGAGTTGACCAGTTGACCAAAAGTCAACTGTAAGTCAACCCTTGAGTTAGATTGACCTAGTTTGACTTTCTTTGACTTGCCTTGACCTAGTTTGACTTAGTATGACTTGATTTTACTTCCAAATCCTTATATTGATACAATATTCCACCTATAGGTCCTCGAGGCACTGTTCTTGGATTCAGTCGACTTATCCATCACATCACAGGCGAGTACATTCTATGATAATATTTCTGTTTTATGATATCGTCTATGTTTCTTGTATATAGTGTAGATATTCTAGTTCTCTTCACACATAGTTCACACGGATTGGTATTTGTCTGGATCCCGTCATGAGATGTTATTCCTGGTATTCTTTGGTATATATTGTGCAAGTCTTTCTTGTTCCTTGTGCATTGTATAGACACGATTCCTGCGAAGGCTAGCTACCCTCTCAGAGAATCGCGTGTCATGATGTGTCATGGTTGGATCCACTATACTAGTCGGAGGACAAAAAGTATTAGTGTAGATATGTAGTTAAAGTCTATTGTGCACCCCTTGTGCACCTATTGATTCTGAGTGTTGATCATACACCCCACGTATGGTTAGCCAGGCCTGTTACTATTGTACAAGTTCCCAAGCCGGCCACATGTTGTAGCTATTATTCACACACCTAGATAGATGATTCTCGATTCTTGTACATGCCATGATCAGTTTTACTTGTATTATTCTAGCCCTAGATTTACAGCTTACCATGTCATGATACTCACATGTACATTTCGTGATTCCTTGTATATTCTCTCTATTTACTGCTACATTTTCAATATCATCTAACTAGAACTGTTATTTGAGATTTGTGCTCGTTCCATCCTGACTGGATATGTTGACAATATTTTAGGAGTAGTTGCGCCCTCAGTATTGGACTTCAGGATGTTGCTAGATGGGGTGATTCTCGGTATTCTTCACCGTGAGTTGTCTCTCAGGAGTTCTAGGTCTGGTAGTTATTTAGTTTTGTTATTGTTTCCTTCTGTTTTATTCTTGTCTCATATTATCCTTGTAGATTTTAGTTTTTCTAGGGTATTGTTATTATTTCTTGTCTTATGTTCTTTAGTTTTTGTGATGTGATACGAGTACCTTTATAGTTATGGATCTTTAGATGTTGTAGTTAGTATCGGGTACTTGACAGCGCTCTACCGCCGATACTGCAACATAGGCTGGGCGTGGCCCATGTATTCGTACCCGTATATCCGGGTACGGGTCGTGACAATAAGTTTTGACTCCATGCGGCCGCACGCTTTGAATCGTCAAGGTACTTCATGCCTCGACGCATCCAAGCGAGCTCCGTGCCACGAGCTTCTACCTGTGCCTGCACATGAAAACTATGTGGGTGTCAATACTCAACTGTACTGGTGGAATGAGCTTCTCTCCCACCCATACAAAACCAACACATTTTATTTACTTTTGTGCAACATAGTCCCCTTTATGATTGTCTTTCTACTCTTTCCTTAGGATTATTTTTAGGACAGACGCCTTGGCCTATTTTGTGTCTCAAGACCATTTCAAGCTTGCGACGCAACGTTAACATATACCTTGCCTTTAGACTCTTCTCGTACCAACAACGTTAACTATCAAGTCGTGTTTGCCTTACGGCTTAAAATCAGAGACGCAACTACGCGATGAGGCTCTATTTTTGTATGACCGTGCTACAAACCCTTGCTGAGGCCGTGCCTCGCAACTCAGTGAGACTTAACCATATCGCCGCCTCGCGGCCCTTGCTACTTTGATCATCAACTGATCCAATCGAGACTTGTGAACTTAGTGTCACTTAACCATCTGGCCTTCCGACGATTCCTGACTTAAACCCGAGACGACTCAATCCAACTTGTGCAACTCTATGCCAATATCTTAAGACTCGACGCCACAACTCTTGTCGAAGCACGACGCCTATGTTGATGCCAAATCTTAGTCCCAAACAATCCTTGTGTTCTAACTTGTATACACACCTTCGACTTGACACCTTGATATAGTGCACTCACGACTTGACTCAATCCAAAGGCACACTCGTGGATTACCGCCCGTGCCGACTCATTTATATAAACTTGGTCACTAGCATGACAAGCTATCTTGGACCTTCATTGGATATGAGGGTACGTTCGTCAATAACGAGGCGCGATCTCGCCAAATTTTCCCTAATATCCGCTCTACGGCGCACCCCTTGGGTCAGGTCGCACACCATCCATGGGTCCCGTAAGCACATGTTCCTCCTAGGTCAGACCAGTCCCCCGTGGCCACGGGTACCGTCTGATGAACAAAATCAAATCCTTGTGCACCGGTACACAAGTTGTCTAATGACCATGCAGACTCGACCCACTTTCTTATTTCAGGACCATTTGATTGTCTTTACTTTCATTGTTTTACTATCTTTTGAGTTCCACATTCAAGACTTCTATCATTTGAGATCCCTCGACGACCCACGGTCGCGAGCATTCTTTCCATGTTACTATATCATTTCATTCAACTCATAAATGCCTATTCGATAGTCCTTTCTCCAAAACTCATTAAATCAACCGTGGTTATTGTTAGGGTTATATACTAAAAGCATCACTTTTGTAGTAATCTTATTTTCATAAATTTTGAATGACAATCATATGGGCAAATGTTTGCATATTGTATTTGTTGCAAGTGTTAATGCAAATGTCTGATATTCTATATTGTAGATAATATGGTGTGTGGTGTCACACAGAAGATCATACTATCAGTTTCCTATGGAGTATATAAATAGTTCACAACCTAGATGGACTTGGACAATCTATTGGAAAGGTTATAGTGTAATCTGGTATTAGTCTATCTTGACTATAGGTTTACACTAGTACACTTTGTGTGTATTGAATAGGACCACTTGAGGTTGTTCTCTTTGTACTGACTACATAAGAGAACAAACACCTCTGTTATTATGGATGTTTGTGCTCTTAATCCGGATATAATAACGGACATGTATATGTAGTGTGCATTACTTTGACTCATAAAATAGTGAGATTCATTATGGATCAACAACCTCTATAAATTGGGTAATAACATTGTATGTATGATGGGCTGTTGATTATAAATGGAATCCATGTCCCGATACATCGGGTTGATGATGTCCCCTTAAGAAGCTCATAAGGATTGTCATGTAAACCCTGCAGGTGGATTATATCCGACATGACAAATAAAGTTGAGTGGTACTACTTAAGGATAAAAGATGTCGAATCAATATAGTTGTCAGTAACTTTGTCACGACCCGCACCCGCTTTTCGGATACGAGACGTGTCCAAGCCAGCCTACGCCGCAGAGTCGGCGGTAGAACGCTGTCAAACCCACAAGAAATAAATGCTCAAAATATAAAATTTGCTGCTCATCCATATTTCTAAATTTGTTACAACATTTATTATTAAAGAAAATACAAGATTTTACAATTAATAAAATTGATACAAACTGTTATCTATTTCTAGGTTTCTGTCTGCAAGTACACTCGAATCTCCCAAGCTAAGTGAAGCCACAGTTAACCTGAAAAATGTTGGTTTCCAGTCAGGAATGGAACAAGTACACAGACCGACGGCAATACGAAAACACAAAAGAATTAACAAGACATGAAAATAACATATGAGATATAAAAACTGGAAAGTACTGATGAAATGGCACGGTGGAGAAGAAAAGGAAAAATAAATAAAAGACATCTACCTATGTTGTGTGAAATATCCGTTTCGACATTAGAACGGCTAGGGGGTAAATTCGGCACCCTGTACGTGTCGTGTGCAGCTGCTATTATTCAAGAATAGACTCATGGGATAGTTCTGGGTAGTCCACATGTCTACTAAGATATTTCTCCTCCCGACTACTCCGTGTGACGAGCGTGTCAACAAGCAGCAAGATATATGTATAAACATGAAATGAAAAGACTACTATGAATCGAAAGCAATCAGAAAGTGCACTTGTCTGAGGTCCTTAGCTGGAGAAACCGATAGTACAACCAGATCAGATGAGTCACTAAAGTCAACACATGCAAAAAGTCTCCAGATGCTGAAATAGATATTAGCAACGTTCTTAGAATAGTTAAATTAGCTAGGATTGCCTGTCCATAAGTCCAATTCTGGACACAGGAGCAAAACGATAATTTTGGGCAAAAACGATGTCCGCCGTTGGACCCGCTTTGCACCGAAAAGCGTGCCAGAGTCAATGGTCTCTAATGTCATCAAACTATATGTTAACAGGTCCAGTTTTCTGATATAAATCCAACCGTATGTCCAAAGTTGGATTTCGGTGGGCCGTGCACAAAATCGTCCGTTGAGTCGGACCGTGGAGCCCGCAAAACGGCGTTCCGATTCAACTGTCTCAGAATTGGACCAAACTTGGCATACAGGACCAGAAAAATGATACGGTCCTGTTGGCACAAGTTTCATCTCGATCTGACGAGCGTGCACAAAGTAATTGGAGTTTGTGCAAAGTGGTCGATACGGTGAATTTTGACGGATACGCATCAAATTCGTCACGCACACGACCAATTTGAATTCTGCCAAAGCCCACACGTCCACGAAGCCGTTACGCACCTTTCGATGCTTTCGGTTCACGATCATGTCGCCCGGATTGGCGGGACGCACGTCGTGTGGATGAGTTTTTCTAGATTTTTACTATTTTTAAAAACAGTTTTTCGCCAAATCTTCCTTCAAACTCGGGGTTTGGGGCAGTCTCACTGTTCTATTTTTAACAGGTTTTTTTGTCGATCTTTAACTCAAATTTCTGAATGATCGGGTTAGCCATTCATGATTCCACCTACTGGGTCTCGAGAGGGTCAACTAGGCTTCGTACAAGATTTTACAGAATCGAATTCGATCTAGTATATGCGGAGAAACTGCGATGGAAAAGTCATACCTGACTGCGCATATACTATCGTCTTGCCGCTGTCCCGCGCAGTTCCGACAGCCCGTCGACAGCCCGTGGCAGCCGATCATCCAGCGGCGACGCGGTTGTGACACCCGCCTGAGGCTAGGGTGTATTTCGTATGGCTTAGGGTTTCGAGGAATCCCGAGTATCCTCTCGTTATATACAGCAGGGCGGGGTCGGGTCCTCGTGGGTTCGGGTGTGGGGGAACACTCTCGGGTCTGGGGAATTTAAGCGGGGTGGGGGACTCAGCCGAGCGCTAAGCTGGGTTGGGATTTACAGGTGGGCTCGTGGGCTGAGCTGGGTTAGCATGGGAGGGGCGGTTGTCTGGCTTAAGTGGGCTCGGTCCTGTTGTGGGAAGGCTCGGGATACTCGGCTGGAATGGTCCAGCTGAGATGGTTTTCCTTTTTTCTTTGTTAATACTATATGTAAATTAGTATATACATACATTTATACATATGTATCTATATATGTATATATACACACACATATTTACCTTTATATTTATCTATATATACACACATATATAATATATTCGTATATACACATTTATACGTATATACTTACATAATACTATATATACACATACTTTATTTTACAATTAATACCGAGAGTATATATATTTACAATTATTTAATAGGCGTCCATATCCCTATATATATATATATATATATATATATATATATATATATATATATATATATATATATATATATAATATTCACCATAAAACATAAATAAACCTCTATATTACCTATTCCTAATGACTATATATAATAATATTTATTGATAACGAAATACATATAACCAATATTAGTAAATACTTTTATATAAATAATAACCTCAATAATAATGATAATAATAATAATACTAATAATAATAATAATAACAAAATTCAATAAATCATAATGGTGTATATACCATTACGTACAATCTACTAATCCCAAAATATACAAGGACCTACTTTATACCATTGTCACTGCATATCAACTAAATAATGATAATTATAATATTTAATTACGAAAACTAGGAAATATTCGTTAAATCATTAAAATGAAATACAACATCCTCATACCAAATTCCCTCAACACGAACGTCCTTGGACATGCCGCATGACTACATGGGCTTGGTCCGGTCCGGGTCCAGTCTAGTACAACCGGATCGCTTAAATGTCAAATAATAATAATAGTAATTAATTAAACTATTTATAATGGTCATGACACAACTTGGCCTGGTTTTCCTAGTTAGAACATCACTATGGCTTGGCCTTCCCCTACCATGGCTAAACTCTAGTCAAAGCACGCCACTGCACTATCCGTGCCATGATTCCTAGTCACCTTGTACTCCAATTTCTAACCATGACTAAAATCATCTACCATAATAATTAACTAATTAATTATTTATAAAAATCTAAAATCACCATTTAGATAAAATAAATAATAATAAAATATTTCAAAATTTTCGAAAAAGGGAGCTACAAATCTACCCACCTTAAAAATAATTTCGTCCTCGAAATTCTAATTCATAGCTATTCCTTAAAATTAAAGTCTACCATTACCTTAATCTTCTCAATTTAATTCTTCAAAATATTTTATAACCTTTCCTAGCCATTTTATAACTCCGAATACTTGAGGACTTCTACCCACCTTTGGTCACACTACTCCATCAAATCTCCTGTCGCTAAAACTTTATAACCTTCCAACTAATTGCTAAAATTTCTACCATTAGATATCTACTGCATATGGCATATATAATCCTCCCTTATTTATCAAACAAACCAAAATTTAACAAGCAACAAATTTATACAAGTAGCTAAGAATTATTAATAATTTCTAATAAGCATGACCATTCGTCGCTCCGAAATAGGAAGGACAGGAACATAAGGAGGGATAATCAAGAGTAAATATGAGAGAGTATCCTATGATGCAGATAGAAAGAAAGTTTACGAACCATTGACTTATTTGCTAGATTGGGTTACTCTAGTCTAGTCACCTGTTAAATCGAAAAACTTTTTGCTTCTTACAGGGGCTTGCAATCCATACAATACGAAAATTCTGTTCTCGGAGTTAATCTAAACAAGGTTCCAAAATAGAACGGAATTTGAGAAATCAAGATTGTGATCTTTTTCGTGGTTATTTAAACACACGAGTAAGGAATATAACTACAATACAAGATCATATCTCGACTTCTAGGTAGACGGAATAAAGGTTACGTATGGATTCACATTCTAAGGGGTGGAGACTACATAATTGGTATGGGGACCTATTTCAAACAGTCCGGTTTTATAGACCAACTATAGGGGTTTGTCTGGATGGGTTTTACTGGGCCTTAATGGGTTTCCTATTTGGATAACCCTCGTTGGTTGGATGAATCTTGGATCTCAATCTATATGGACTGAACAAGATCCCAAGATAAACAATTTCTACTAGGTTAGGGTACCCTAGAATAGGTTTACTTCCAAGTGGTTGAGCTAGTTGCTAGTCGGGTTGGTTAGCTAGGTCCATAAGCCTGAAATGCACCTTCAGTGACTTTTGTGTTTAAGTAACACATGAGGCCTTAATTGGGTGGCACACTAGTGGCATGTGCGTAGTGGGCTTCGAGTAAATCACAACCATATATTGGGTCGAATGAACTGAGTCAAGGTTGAGGCTCTAGTGGAAGTTAGAAAGTATACCGGTGTTGTGGTGAGGGTTATAGCTAGTCCTTTTGTCCTGAAAGTCGTACCACAAGAATAGAGTACGAGGGGACGGGTTTGAGTGGGATATGACATACCTAGATGAAGGTGGACTCGTCTAGATATTGCATATGAAATTCGTTGGAAGATAACAGCTGGTCTCCTACTCCGAATATTAATGACACGGCCGGGGACACAAAATGATCTAAATGGAAAGTGGGAGTCCATAGGGCACTAACTATCATTCTAATGGAAAATTATTCTAATCAATAGGTAATCTTCGTATATCCCAAGAAGGCTTATAGTCTACCCACCTTAGAAGCTAGGATATGGTTTTAGGAATAATGAGGTTAGAAGGATTTCAAAGTCCGGATATTATACCTCGACTCTGGTCAATATGGAACAAGGCACAGCGTAACGGAATACGGTAGATATAAGTCAAGCCAAGGATCGTTCCTCAAATTCAGATGGCTAGAAGGTCCCAATAGTAGCTTGAAGGTCAAGAGGAGAACGAGTAACTCAAGGCAAGGTTCCAATCATATGGCTAGCCGATGGTAGCTACACTTGCGTATACCACTATCATAGCCATGGGGATACTCTATATCTATCTATCAATTACGAGCTTTCGTCCTTCCAACCAGTGAAAGACAAGATAAAGAGTTCAAGAATAATGTCACCGAATACAATTACGTGATTCAAAGGCGAATGTATAATTCAAGAGGAATTGTCAAAGCAGTCGCGGATGAGATCCTAGAGACATCTACATCTCAATCTACGTAAGGTAATTAGATGAAGAGCGAACCAAATGCATCATGGTTGATCAGACCGTAATACAATAATTCTGATTAGACAATATGTTAGCGGGCGTCCCCAATAAACATATATCTTGAATCAAGCTCGATAAAAGAGTAAGTTTGCAAAAACTAGGTTGTAATAGCAGCATTGGTCAAGAGAGTCAAAATATAATAAAAGGACATACGATATCTTAACATAGGGAGCCAAATGAGCATATAATAAAAGGAGCCCACAAACATAATTTAGGATTAGGGAGGTAGTGCAACAATAGCTCATTAGTGGACCGAGCTATTGTTAATGGACCTGGATTGTGTGTTCGGGCTGAACTCGGGATATCCAGATCCGTTAGGAGGCCTAACCCTAATTTTCTTCTCATGGACCCTACCATAGCCTATATATATCCTCTATTCTCTGGCCGCCAGATTACTGATCAGAAATCTGAAACTTTCTCTAAATTCGTGATTCACGTAAGGAGAGAAAGAGAGGGCTGCCAAGGAGAAGAAAAGGTTGGGAGATCGACGCCCACACGACGTCCAACTCGAGGAAGGAATACGTACAGAAGATCTTGGGGTCGTCCGCTCGAGATTGCCAGGAATTACTTGTCTCCTTTCCGCCGCAGGTATAATTCGTGAATCCTAGTTTCCGCCTATGAAGGGTTAGAACACGTATTAGATCTATTTAACTTTCTATCGATTAATACGCACACCAAAGGAAGGGTCCTGGGAATCCACAGTTCCATCAACTATATCATTTCATTCAACTCATGAACGCCTATTCAATAGTCCTTTCCCCAAAACTCATTAAATCAACCGTGGTTCATGCCTTAACGCTAAGTCCGTGCATCATGCCTCAAACCGACTTACGTTCTACGCGACGCTATCGCCCAAGTCATACTCTATATGACGGGCCTTGAGACCGTAAGACTATGTGGTTATACCCAATAGTAGAACTCGTAGGACCGTGCTTGCTACCACTCCGATAGCCTTTTTACATAACTGGCCTAACTTAACGCACAACGAATTGACGAGCAAAGGCTACGTCAAGCCTCACATTGTGGAAACGTGTCGCGCATGCGTTTAACTTTGAACGACCATATCATTTGGGTGCCTAGACTTACGCCAACAGCCGTGCGATGCAACTTAACTCATGTGGCGGTCAGGGCTATGCTAAGCCTTTGGACGATGGGACCGTTCATACTTTATGAAGCATTTATGCGGACGACGCCTATGACTTAGGCTAACTCTGAGCTTTGTGTCGAATACCAACTTTCCTTCTCCCAAGCCACGGGACGAAGAACCAAGTGTTATTTTCAAAGCACACCATGCACCAACTCTAAACCGGCCATTGGACCATTCCATATTCTATCTCAATTCGACCCATCGGGATTACTCCCTTTAGCTATGTGGATTCGTCTCTTTTATTATTAAGCCTACTTGTGCAAGTCGAAAACATGCAATTTATTATGTGAAGGCTAAGATGAGGCAAGTTCACCGAAACTACCCCACCTGAGCGAGCGGTCGCCTTGACCGAGCGATATCTCCGAGTAGCCGTTGCAAAGCTAAGTTCGAACGCCGTCGGCATTTCGATTCCACCAATTGACTGAGCGGGACGGGGCACTACATCATACACCACTCAAAAAAAGTTTCGTCTTCGAAATTAACTGAGTACTTACTCCTTGACTTATCACTCGACATTCAACGAATCTCGTGCATATTTCTCTAGGCATTTCTCAAATTCGAGCCACGCTCGTGCTACCCTCAATCCTTTCTTCAAAACTCACGATCTCAAAATTCTTGACACTTCTCATTCCTCAAGTTCCACTTGATTCAACGTATCACTTAGTTGGATCGTGCACATATTCTAGCTCCATCACCACTCGAGTCGGATCATACACATATTCGGGCGTCCCTGATATACGTGCATGTCAACTGAGCCTCATGAGTGGTGGCTCCATAATTTCCTATCGCTTCGCACTCGGACGTCTGCCTAACCGCTAGGCTATGTCTTTCCTTCAGTACTGGAATTATAGTTCCCAAACAACGATATCAACATTGACCCCATCCTAAGGTCACACCAAATCGATGGTACAGGGTTTTCTACCCAAGCTCGCATCACTACGATTTCTAAACATCGAGCACCAATTTCCTACTCACATCCCAATAATCGTCGCACGGGGTCCGAGTCGTTCAACAAAGCCATCCTACGATAATTCACGTTCAACCAATCCTCAACAAGAACATATCGCTCGTTCATCAAGCCATTTCGTGTAGTCTATCTCTTTGAACACGTTCGACATAGTCTGCTTATCAATCCTTCCAAGTCAAGCACGCTACGACACGATTCATAGCTAAACGATCATACTCCCTAAGTCATTTATCCCAATTCACGAAATCGATCACAAGGTCATCTGACTTAACAATACGTTGCGCCCCGATCTCACGCGAGTCAGATTATCCACGGTGAGCATGAAATCACTATGCAACGCTCCCGCAGAATAATCATTCTCATCGGGGTGTAACACTTATTTTGAGTCTAGACTAATTCATTCTCGATACGAGGATTAGACCTACTAAATCCTCAAGTTTATTCAATCTTTAATCACAAGTCCAAACATCCTCAAATTTTCCCTAGGTATCAAACCAACAAGTCGGGACAATCAAAGTTGCCGCGTCCTGATTTTTCGAGTTCGATCATTCCCGTGACATGAATCACCATGTCAGCGCTCATGCGGAATAATTGCCCTAAATCTGACGTAACGCATGTGCGAGGCTGGAGTTGCGCTTGCGCAAGACAAGAATGTCGATACTGTGGTTATCCGTGTAACCCTCAAGACACAATCATTTTTATCCAATATTTGTTTTCCATAAATAAATTCACTTTATTTATTTTGATTCTGGGAAAATACAACTTTAGGAATCCACTCTAGAAGACGATCGCTTTATCCCTTAGACGATACGAAGAAGAAAAGCTCTCAAGAATTCGACAGCAATTTAGATATTCTGTATATATGTACAATGAATGAGAAAAGAACTCTATTTATAGAGTCAAAAATAACTAAAAAGATAACTGTTTTCATAACCTATGCATAGTTGATAATCACGCAGGATTCAATCGTACGCAAGGTTGATGAGCAGTTACTGGACGTGGCCTATAACTGTTGGACACATGGCAATCATGCATGAGTCGTGTGCAAGTTACTGGGGCACGCATACAAGAGATTTGTGGCATGTCTGCCACGTACTCCAATCTGATAATTTAAGATGAAATCCACGCCAACTGGTTGAGGACAAAATCCACGCAGACTTGGGGCAGAAGGCTTCAGAATACACGCCAACTTGAGGCAGAAAGCTTCAGAATACATGCCAACTTGAGACAGAAAGCTTCAGAATACACGCCAACTTGAGACAGAAAGCTCAAAATTCACGCAAACTTGAGGAAGGAACATAGAAGTTCAAAATACACGCAGACTTGAGTCAGAACGGCCAGCTGTCTTGATTCGACGTGCCTCGACTGACACAAAATCTCTGACATTGATTGCCTTTTCAGTCACATTAAATGACAATAAGGTCTTTTTGGTACGCCAACTTGATGAAGACTGAATCTTGTTGAGGAAGATTTCAAAAGTCACGCAATAGTCGGCTGAGATTTCTCGAGTCCCGTGCATACGTGGCATATGAGGAGACATTCTTTGACTGTCGTGCTGTCAGTCATAATGACACTCTGACAAATGATGAGCTGTCTCTGTGTACCATTTAAACTCTGCGTATATTTGAGGAAATGGTCTGATAGAACTCAGCGTGTATTTTAGATATTGTTCTGATAGGCTGTATTAACTCAGCGTGACTTCATTTTTGAGGCCTACAAAACCCCCTTCAAAGTTTTTGAAAAATGATAAATTATTTCGAAATACTTTGAAATCGAGATGATAAAATGAATTTAGTCACGTTGAGATGATTCAGGGAAAGATTTCTTCCGAAATGATTGGGCTGTTGGGATTCTGTGCGGTTTAAGATCCCGTGCAAAACTCCTATATCGAAGCAAATGATGACTTTGCCGTTTGAAATACTTCGTGAGCCTATAAAAAGGCCATAAATCACTTCCTTCTTTCTTTACTTGCTTTAGAGAGAGAAAATCCCACACAGAAGAGAAACTTTGTCTTTTCCGACTTCTCCTTCTCCTTCTTAGCAATGGCTCCTAAGATCGACGCTCAGGCTAAGGGCAAGGCCCCGCGTCTTCACGTGCCACCACCGACAGACTTCCTCGTCGTGAAGTCACTCATCCCCCTATGCAACGTAAGTGACAGATGGGTATGCGAACTGATGAAGACGAACTGATGAAGATGAACTCCACATAGAAATCTTAGGATTCGTAAAACAATCAATAATGAACTTTCAAAATATATCCCCCCTTTTTAGGGCAAAGGATATTAATAAAGTATGCTCCCTCTTTAGGGTTGGCTATACTTCACATCTTCGTGTTTACGAAGCTCTGTGTTTTACGCAAATGAGCATGGCTCTCATGACTCTGCGTGATTTTTCATATGTTGGCAAAGATGTCGATGTTGAATTATTCACGCAGACTTCTGAGAGTCATCCTCTGGATAGATTAGTCTTGATCTGTCAGCGTATTTTTTGTCATTTTCACTTTAATGTGATTCTGGCAATGATGCATGACTTTTCATTCTAATATGTCTAGACTTTGCGTGAATTAATCACATGCGTGAATAAATCATTCAGCGTGTCTTTTTGATCTTTGTCTGAAGTCTGCGTGACTTATGAAATTTTCTTTGAACACTGTTAAACACGCATAAGGCTTGTAGACATAAATTTTTCTGAAGTCTGCGTGACAAAACATATCTGATATTTTTTTTTCCTTTTCTTTTTTGTAGTGGACATCCGAAGTGAAGAAGCTGATTATGAAGGACATTTGAGCTTCTCTTTCAAACATGATTTATCTCATGTACAGTTTCCTCAGTTTGACACTCCGGAAGCCAGACTATCTTTGTTGAAGAATCAAGATCATACCACTCTACTCTGTCTGATGAATGGTGAACCATTTCAGAGTCTTGACCTGGTGATCCATAAGAAACCAGCTTTTCTGTTTGGGGATGCCATAGCACATAAGTCACAACCAAAAGGCATCAGGGAGAAGGTCTGCTTCTATTTTGAAGGTGATGCAATGAAGCCCATGTACTGGCCGAAGGTATCTAGGGGTTTGTCTATCATGCGATTCATGCACGCCAGTTACCCCAGAAAGATGACATGGCACTTAACAGAAAATTAGCAAGCTAAGGCGAGCAGAATCATTTACAAGAAAGACGGATTCTACAGTGCTCCGGAGAATCACGTATCCTGGTTTCGAGGTTTGAAGCCGGGATGTGTGCCACCCGAAGACTCATCTATATTGATACCATTCAGGGCGCCTATTTTCATAAATGAATTCATGGCAAATGAGAAGGCATTCTATCCTACTGATTCGACGCCGAGGATGATAGGCTTAATGAATCAGGAGAATATGAGGTGGAGGACTCTGGTCCATTGGATTCAGGAGAAGTTTGAGAATGAGCTGAAGCAGATAAATCTCTATGACGCGATCGTCAATTCCTCCTACGGCTTCAAACCCAACCCATTTCTATTCCTGGCCTTGGTTGAAAGATATAACCACCGGACGGGAACATTTATGAATCCCAAAGGGGAGATGGGTTTTGCCCTTCATGAGATGGAATACATCTCTCATCTGCCTTCAGGCACACTACCATATGAAGAATATGTGCCTACAACCGAGGAGCTAAATTTTCTGTCGGAGAAGAACCCGGAGATGGTGCATCTGTTTGAAGAGATGATGTGCCATTTCGGCACATGCACTCTGTATTATAAAAGTGCTAAAGAGGAAGCCGGCTGCCACATCCAGAAGTGGATGTCTTATCTTTTCATGAATCGTGAGAAAGATGAGAAGAAGATAAATGAGAAGAGAAAGTATCAAATTAACTCCTTCAAGCCCCTCTCTGAGAGTGAAATCACCAATCTACTAGAGAAGTATGACTGTAAAGATTTCACAATCAATCAAGACTGGTATGAGTTTAAAGCCGGAACCACCTTCAGATCATATGTGAGACAGAGCGGAAAACCTTTGTCAAAGAACGGTCATTTAGCCGGATTTCTCTCTCTCTGGCTAAGAAGATTTGTTGTTCCTGGCTCCAGCTCTCTGGATAGAATACATAGAGGCGTTGTTTTTGCAGCAGTACGCCTTATATACGGCTATAAGACAGACTTATTATCAGCGATGACTTGCAGGCTGAACGCAGGTCTTCGAAATTTTGTAACCAATATGCTGTCTAATCAAAGGAAGATGACCGATGAATTCCCAAGAATAGAGATGCCCTATACTTATTTGTATGGTTGGCTTCTTCTCCATTACGACGGTCTGATACCTCCGGGAGCAGGAGGGAGCGGCAGCCTCTTTTTAGAGAAGTACGCCGGAGAAACTTTCTGGAAGGTTCACACTCTTCCAGAATGCAGAAATGTTTTGAACCGATCCTCACATTGGTCGATTCAATGTGCTCCTCCGCCACTGGGTTATGAGAGCATACCTTTGAACATGATAGATGGAGAAAAAAGGCACAGGCTAGATGACGTAGCTTTTCAATGGCTGCAGCAGATTCGGCCATCTCACCTGGTATATCATCATGAAGAAATGACGTACTTAGAACCATATCTACCGAGCCGATTTGCTCGGCAATTCGGATATGACCAACTTCATGTTGGGAATGCCACCACCTGCCTTTCTGCTCGTGGAGGACTAATTGATGGAGCTCGGGCATGGAGATACTTCACGGCTAGAGATACAAAAGTCGAATTCTCTATGCCGAATCCTCTATCCAGGACGGAGACAAAAATGCTCTATACATACGCCCGCTTCTATGTTTCATCGAGCACTTTCATAGCGAGTTTTCATTTGAAGACTTTTGTTGTAGAAGACGACCCAGCTCCATCAAAGAGGTCGAAGAAGAAGATTGTTATTCAACGATTTACTCCGGAACCTGAAGATGAGACTGCGGAAGTTGAACCCTTGTATGAATTATCTCTGGAGCAAAACTTTCCTGATGAAGTTCTTTCTCCAATATTCGTGTCCATCTCTAAGAGGAAACGAAGTGATGAATCTGAGACAGTCTCTAAAAAGAGTACTAAGTCTCAGACTTCCAAGAAGAAAGGAGTTTCAATAACTGCCACCTCATCTCTAGGTGGCATCCCAGTTGATGAAGACGATGTTGCCGACAAAGATGAAGACGATGCTCCTTTGGTAAAAAGGAGATCGAGAGACAGATACGTCAAGAAGACTGTCGAAAAGATGAAGGGCAATGAACTCCTGGAAACTATTATGAGTGGAGGGATCTTGCCAGAGATCGATGAAGCAGTTTCCACGGAGAGAACAGAATCTGATCATGTTCATCTTCCAGCAACTTCAGCTGAACCGACTGAGGTAGAGTCGACTGTCCCGACGACAAGTGGAGTAGCTGCTGAACCTTCAAAGATGAGGATTATCCCTTTTGAGCACGGGAAAGAAGGTGTCATCCAGGCATTGGATGATCAAATTGAATATTCAGAAGAAGAACCAGCTCCCGGTGCAGAAGTTGGGGAACAACCGAAAATTCCATCTTTTCAACCTAATCAAATTGAAGAAACTCAGGTTGAAGAAAACATTTCTTCGGCCAGAGGCGATGAAGACGTGCCAACATCTGAACTATCAGCTGCTGATGAGTTATTGAAGAATGTTTGTAAAGACATCATTCTTCAAACTAACATTCCAGAAGAGACTGAACCTGCAGTCAATACCGAGTCCATGGAAATTGAAACTCAAGAACCTGAGCTCGCTATTGTTACTGTTCCTGAGATTCATCCATCTCAAGAAATAGATGTTGATGTGAATATCATGGATTCTGGATCAGAGACCCATCCTAAAGTTGGGGATCCAAGAGAGTCTGAAGAAGAACACTCTGAGAAAGAGGAAGAGGCTGAAGAGGAAGAGGATTGGTATCCTGAGACCTCCACTCATTATGATGAAGATAAAATCAGAGGAAATAGAATGGAGCTCAGTTCTGAACCTGCTCAATCTCCTGATAATGCTCCAGCCCTCAGTAATTCTGGAGCTGGTAGTAGTCACATAAAGCAGGTGTCAGACACCATTATGGATCGACTGCGAGAGGATACGAGACTTCCTCAACATATAGAATATGAACCTCAGCCTGGTAGAATTTTATTTCAAATTCTGTTTCTACTGTTTCTTTTTCTTTATATGCTGATTATTTTTCCTTTGATTAGTAGGAACTGCTGCAGCAATGAGCTCGACTCATGCTCCACTTATCCAGACTGATGCTGATGAAGGGAGCTCGCATTTACCAACTTCTCCAGCGGCACATACTTCAATTTCCAGGACAGAGAACGTACAAGCGTCTTCTTCAATAATGACAGCAACTCCTGGGTTTGAGACGGGATTGGCAAGGACTCTGGGGATGTATTCAGATATCATCTATTCATATCTGGATACGTACTCCAGGCGTTTCTTGAAAGACGAAACTATGCCCTTCTCTGAGCTCCGAACGGTGGTCAATTTCTCGTTCCTAGCCTTACGACATGCCGGCTGTGAAACTCAATGTATCTTCTTTGAACATCTCCTAGATGAATTGGAGACAACTATCCGAAGATACTGGGAGATCAAGAAGGAAGATGTTAAATCTTTGACTGTGGCTGAGATCGCTCAAATGGAACATGAAGCCCAAGCTCAACAAGCTGCTTTAGAAGAATTTCTTACTTCTTCATCTGAGAAGTTAGTAGAAAAGGGTGAAGAAATATTAGCTACTCGTCAGAGAGCAGAACTTCTGGAGAAGGATAAAATATCAAAAGTTGAAGAGCTCAAGAAGTTGAAAGAGGAGCTGGCTCGTCTTCAGGAGCGAATTGCCTTCATGGAAAAGGAGCAGGCTGAGGTCGTCACTGCTCATATATCTGAAGTTGAACGCTGTCAAGCTCTTCAACAAGAGTGAGAACAGATGCAGGCAGAGCAAATTGAAGAAGTTAATCGTCGCCAATCTGCTATTATCACTTTTGATGAACAAATTGTCGCAGTCGAAGCAGCAAAAAGAGTTCGCAAAGCTCATGATGAGAAAATGAGTACTGTACTTGATCGTATTAAGGAGCTAATAACTCCTAATAAATAGATCTTTTACATTTTTATTTGTAATCAATATTTTGATTTTGAATGAAGACAAATGAGAACTTTTGATCTGATTTTGTTGTTTTGATAATGATGTATTCATAGAAAATATGTTCAGAGGTAAATAATACATGACACATTTCAATAGAATAGAATATACAAATGAACTTTGTAATTCTATCAGATGATATTAAACCAGAGATGATCTTAGTTTAATACTGATTAGAAAAAATAGAATTCAGACATAAAAATATCTTTGAACTCAATTTTTCATGATCTTTGGACTCGAAAATCAAAAGACTAAATATCATTTCATAAATATGATACTGAGATATAAAATTCAGAGGTAATATGGACGTGATTTTCTAGATATCAAATTTGCTAAGAAAATGATACAAAATAGAATATCTATTTCCACTGGGGATAAAAGATATCAAAACGATTCTTGTAAAGAACAATGACTTTGGTATTTTTACTAACTAGGGAATGATAGGAGATTAATCTTGACAGATGAAAATATTACACATAATATTTATTCAAGAATTTGCCATTAATGGGCATCATAGTGACTTTACCATCCATGGTGGTAAGCTGATATGCCCCATTAGAAAAGACTTTATTCACAATGAATGGACCTTCCCATTTTGCATCGAATTTGCCTTTACTCATGTGCGTCATAGTCATCGGACGTCTGACTGTAAGAACAAGTTCTCCTTTTTGATATGCTCGAACTCTGACTTTCTTATTAAAAGCTCTTGAGATTCTAGCTTGATAGAATTCGATATTCTGTTGAGCATATAACCGCTTTTCATCCAGAGCTTCTAATTCCTGAAGTCGAAGATGATCATTATTCTCGGTGGTAAGTTCATTAGCGATTGCTATCCTTAAAGAAGGAATTTTTATCTCTAATGGGAGGACAGCTTCGCATCCATACACCAAAGAGAAAGGTGTACATTTGGTGGCATTACGAACTGTAGTGCGGTAAGCCCATAAACATTCACCGAGTTTTTCACTCCAATTACGTTTGTTAGTAGAAACAAACTTCTTTAAGAGTTGATGATGGTCTTGTTGAAAGCTTCTGCTAATCCGTTAGCTGCCGAATTATATGCGGTAGAAGCCAAATTATTGATCCGATGATCGTCACAGAATCGAGTAAACTTCTGACTGACAAACTGTGGTCCATTATCATGAATAATGCGTCGGAGAACACCAAATCTGTAGATGACATGATGCTTGATAAAGCTGATAACGTTAGAAGTCTTGACTTCAGATAAAGGAATAGCTTCAGCCCATTTGGAGAAATAATCGATTATTGCGAGAATAAACCGATGACCTTTTGATGACGGCGGATTGATTGGGCCAATAATGTCCATGCCCCAAGCTTCGAAGGGCCATGATGCTGCCGTTGGATGTAAAAATTCTGAGGGTTGATGAATAAAATTCGTATGGATTTGACAAGCTTTACACTTCCTTGCATATTCGATGGCATCTGATACCATAGTGGGCCAATAATAACCCATACGTCGAATACGGTCTTGAAGTTTAGGTCCAGGCTGATGTGCTCCATAAATTCCATCATGTGCTTCGCGGATAATTTGTTGGGCTTCACTACCGGCAACACATCGAAGAAGTAAACCATCATAAGCTCGACGATATAAGGTTTTTGTAGTATGATTGTAATAGAATCTGAGTGATCGTCGTCTGATAGATGCTGCCTCACTCGGATTATCTGGAAGAATATCATACAATACGAAATCTAAGAAGGGAAGTCTCCAATCTTTATCCGTATTCTGAGTCTCAGCTGAATTACTGAAGATGAATTCCATACTAGAATCAGATAAAGATGATAATGATTTACGACTTAATCCAAATCCTCTTGTTGTATTGACATCATGAGATATTGATTCTTCAATATCAACTGGAAGTTCTAGAGTTAGATTGTTCTCAAGATGAAATAATTCTCGATTGTAAACAACAATCATTTGATGACGTTTAACCGGAATAGCTAACACTGCCGCAAGATTAGCAAGAGCATCAGCTTCTGTGTTACATGCTCGCCTAACATGCTCGATAAAGAATCCTTCAAATGAAGAAGCCATAGATATGGCCAATCTATAGTAAGTAACCAGATCTTGATGGCGAACTTCATAAGTACCCCTTATCTGATTGACAATGAGTTTAGAATCTCCATATGCTTCTAAATGTTGAATATTCAGATGTTTAGCGAGTTGAAGACCAATAAGCAGTGTATTATACTCAGCTACATTGTTTGAACATGGTTGATCGAGAGAATAAGCTCTTTGGATAGCAAGACCTTCTGGCGATACAAGAACGATTCCAACCCCAGCGACAATGTCACCATTAGGGCCTATTCTTGAAGCTCCGTCAAAGAACAGACGCCAAGTAGGATCTTCTTCAGCAATTTGATTTGAGTCTAGGACTTCATCTAGGATTTCATCGTAGAGTTTTGAATTTTCTGGAATTGAATGAGCAGCCAGAAAATCAGCTAAAGCTTATCCTTTGACCGATTTCTGAGGAATATAGTGCATATCATACTGAGCAAGTAAAATTCCCTAGTTAGCCAATCGAGAATTTAAAACACTTGGTTTCTTCATCATGACTCGTATAGGATTGATCCTGGAAATGACATAAATGGTCTGGCCAATGATATAATGTCGTATCTTTTGGACAACGAACATAAGGGCTAGACATTCTTTTTCGACTGGTGAATATCGAGGTTCAGCTCCAGTCATGGTACGACTGAGATAGTAACTTGTTCATGACCATTTTTATTCTTTTGAGCGAGCAGCGCACCCAATAAATGACTCGTTGCTCGGGTATATAGAAGGAACGGTATTCCTGAAATAGGAGGTACCAATACTGGGGGGTTCATGAGATATTGTTTTATGTCATCAAATGCTTTCTGACATTCGTCAGTCCAGACGAAAGAAACACCTTTCTTCATAAGTTTATTAAATGGTCTGCAGCGTCCTGAAAGATTAGAGATGAATCTCCTGATATAAGCGATCCTTCCTTGAAATCCTCGTAGCTCTTTTAAGGTACGTGGAGGACGCATCTCTTGGATGGCTTTGATCTTCTCGGGATCTACGTGTATACCTTTCGAGGTAATGACGAAGCCGAGAAATTTGCCACTAGAGACGCCTAAGAAGGACTTAGTAGGGTTCATCCTTAATTGATGCCGACGCATTAGATCAAATATAGTTTTCAAATCTTGGATGTGATCCTCTTTTTGTCGACTTTTGACTGTAATATCATTAACGTAGCATTCGACTATTTTTTGCAAATGTTCACGGAATATAGTGCTCATAGCTCGTTGATAAGTTGCTCCTGCATTCTTGAGACCGAATGGCATCACTGTATAACAGTATGTACCGATCGGCGTTCTGAAGGAAGTGTGTTTCTCGTCATCTGGAAACATTTTAATTTGATTGTATCCAGAATACCCGTCCATGAACGACATCCGTTCAAAACCACAAGTATTATCGATCATAACATCAGTAATTGGTAGGGGGAACTCATCTTTAGGACATGCCGTATTGAGATCACGATAGTCTATGCATACTCTGATCTTGCCCTTCTTTTTAAGGACAGGAACTATATTAGCCACCCAATCAGGATGTTGTTCCTCTCTAATGAACCCAGAAGCCATGAGTTTATTGACTTCGGCTTCAATTGTATCCATAATGTCTGGACAAAATCGTCGCTGTTGTTGCTTGACCGGTTTAGCATTTGGCATGATATTGAGTTTGTGAGTTGCTATTTGTGGATCAAGTCCTGGCATATCTTCATAACTCCAAGCGAAGACATCGATGTATTCGCGAATAAGTTTGACCATGTCTTGTTTATCAGTTTCTGAAAGACTTTCACTAATGAATATTGGTTTAGGGGATCCCTCTTCACCAACATCTATTTGAACGAGTTTATCTTCAGTTGGAGGTTCTCTTTGCTCGAATCTAAACTCCTATTGATTATCTAGCCTTTGGGCCCATTGTTCTGATTCGGATGAGATTTCAAATTCGTCTTCGTCATCTTCTTCAAGACCATCAACGGAAACCATGTTGGAAGACAAAATGTTAAGGTGGAAATCACCAATACTTGTATCAGAATCCCAAGAGGAGGTACTAGAAGAATCAGATCTTTTATCTTCGTCAGATTCGGGATCTTCATGGATGATATTAATAAAGGGAGTAGGAGCAATATAACCCAATCCGCATTTCGTCCTTCCATATTTTAAAGGAGGAATCCGAACATGCATTTTTCTTCCTTTCCCATTACTGAGGCCAGTTCTGAAGTCATAGCCCATATTTTTGATAATGTCTTTAGATTGCTGACTATAACGACGTAATTGTAACCTTCTAGTATCATCGTCTTTGTCATCGTCTTCCAAATCAGAAGGATTCTGGGGCCCCCCTTTGTAGAAGAATATTGGAATGTCTCCTGGCTTTCTACTAGGAACCAAAAAGTATGAAGTTTGTACTGATTCTAGGGATACCCCTGTATGAAAAGTCTGTACAATCCCTATGGTTATTGTTCTCAAGTCATCTAACAAATGCAAATAACTATGAACATGATTACACACATCAATATACTGTAAAGATGGAGACTTTTTATTAAATTCAAAAGTAGTAGTATTTACATCAGAAGGAGGTTGAACCTTAGAAATCTTAGCCAAATCAATGACTAAAGGGGGAGAAGAAGAACGAGAGGAAGTTTTGTTTCGATTAAGATCGATAACAAATGGCTCAAAAGAGGTGAGCTCCCTTGAAGCTTGGGGTGGAAGAGTGGTTCGCCCACTAACAGGAATTACCAGAGTATCCTGTTTTATATGTAAAGATACAGGAACTGTAGTACGCCCACTGACAGAAATAATCAGTGTATCTTGAGTAGACGACTGAGGTAATGGAGAGATCCGTCTACTTACTGGAATAATGAAAGAACCTTCTCCAGAAGGTTTAGGAGACTGTTTCTGAGTAGTTCAACCTTTAACAGGAATTATCAAGGTCTCACTTTGCGGATCCTCTTTCTCCATAGCTTGTATCACCCTTGTATACTCTTCTTTGTACATCCGGGAATCACTGAAATAAGCTTCAACCCCACGGAAAGGATTTATATCAGCAACTTCCTTTTGTACTCTTCCATTGCTGTCAATGTATTTAAAACACTGATGAAGAGTAGAAGGCACTATATTATTTTCATGAAGGAAGGGTCTTCCCAGGAGAAGATTATAAGATCCCACGATTTCGATCACATAGAAAGTGACTTTGGATCTGAAATCACCTATTTGAAGTTTCAGATGAATCTTTCCCAACGGCTCGCTTCGGCTTTGATTGAATCCCAATATAGTAGTAACCGTCTTGGAAAGTTTGTGAAGAGGGATTTTTAATTCATCTAGCAGACTCCTTGGCATTATGCTTAAAGCAGACCCTGGATCAATAAGAATATGATCTACCTTCATCGTATCGATATAACCGGTGTAGTAGAGAGGCCGATCATGTCGATTATCCTCCAATAACATGTCATCTTGTGTAAAGGTGATATTCAGGATGATCTCCAATACACTATTGCAATGTAAGCAAGTAACAGGTTCTTCATCTGGCTTCTTTAATTGTGCGAGACAAGAGTCAGCCTAAAGAAGTACCTCACTTAATGTAACCCGAGTCTCTTTAGAAAGACGTAGAAGTTCGAAGAGGGACATTCTAGCTGGAGTATTAGCGAGTTGAGCTAAAATGTCAAAGTTATAAGGCTTCTGAAGTCCAAGAGAAGAAGACTTCTTGATTGGTTTGTCGAAGCGAACTTGTTGTTTGCCTTTCTCAAGTGCTGTGGGCTTGGAAGGAATAGGTACAACTGGTGTAGTTGAAGGAACAGGTACAGTAGATGATTCTTCCTCCCGAAGAACATCAGGAATATCTTTGTCAGCTGGAGAGATATCAGGAACATCTTCAGGACTATCAGGAGTATCTTCAGGACTCTTGGAATAATCCTTTAGATAATGTTTCCCTGTTCTAGTAGCACCAGCAAGTGCTTCTGCTTTATCTTTTGGTTCTATGTCAGAAGTAGATCCGAAAGAAGTCATATGATATGACTTAGTTTTTCCAGCCTTCTTAGATTTTCGAGAAGTAGTTTTTTGAAGGGGAGGAGATTCGAAGTCTGCCACTAGATCGGGATGAATCCATATGATTTTTCCCGTTTCCATAGTGATCGGAACTAATCCTTCAGACTGTGGAGGGGGAATATTCACAACTTCAAGAGTTGCCTTGGGAATAGGAACGATCCCGCTTTCAAGGAGTTGAGGAGGAAAATCTCCAAATTGCATAGAGACAACGTTGGAGGTGACGGTCTTTTCTTTCGGAGTGAGAGTGACAGCTCCCGATTTGATCATTTCCTGGATTTTTCCTTTCAATACAAAACATGTACGAGCTGTGTGACCCAACATTCTATGGTACGGACAGTATTTAGGATGATCTGTCTTGCCAGCTTCATCGGGTTTCTTGATTTCAGGTAATTGTATTTTATTACCTTTAAGTAGACATTCAAACATACCAAGGACATCATCGTCGTCAAAAGAGTATTCTTCTTTGGGGCGAGGTGCTCTTGGTTGTTGATTTGTTGGAGCTGGGGTAGCTTGGGCAGATAATACTTCTTGATTTTTGCTCTGGAGATTGACTTCGAGAGTCTCTTTTCCTTTACGATTGTTAGGTCGCGTACTATTGCTAGTATTTTGACCTGATTCATTTGGATTCATGTGTACCCCCAGACCTTTGAAAGTCTCGGCACTAACTTCGGCAGCTTTGCCACTGACGATGAAGGAAGGCCAATCTTAGAATTGAGTGGATCCTATCCACATGCTGATGATTGGTAAGAGATTTGACTTGCAAGTGTCGATAGTGACGGCATCGGGAGTTCCAAGAGGCATTTTTAAAGCTTCTCTTCTAAATCTTTCAATGAAGCTTTCAGCGCTCTCATTATTTCTCTGTTTGATTCTTATAAGAACAGACATAGTCATGTCATTGAGTCCTTCACAGAACCGTTCAAGAAACATTTGTTTGAAGCCGGCAAATGAGGTAATACACCCATCAGGGAGACTTCTATACCACTCATAAGCCGTTCCTTTGAGACATCCGACAAACACCCGAGTAAGGAGGGCGTCGCTTGGTTGCAGCTGGTCAGTCATCACTTCAAAATGATTGATAAACTGACTCGGAGAAGTGGTTCCATCAAAGAATGAGATAGTAGGAGGCTTGTATTTAGGAGGATATGATACTTGCTTCCATTCTATTGGATAAGGTTGCTTGATACCTAACCTTTGTAAACCATCTTTCTGTTTAAATGCCTCAAATTGGGTTCGGAGATTCCTCAATTCTTCAGTAACGACTCCGAAAGATTGTGGAGTTGTAGCTTGTAGAGAATAGTTAGGAGGAGGGACAGCATTATAAGCACTACCCCCAGCTCCCGAATGGCTAGGAATGGGTTGAGCTTGCCCATGGATATTGGATTGTACTGCTGGAGGAACATGAACTGGACTTACACCCGTGTCAATTGGTATGGCGTCAGGTACAGTCTGTCGATTTTACAGCTGGGTTGCCATAAGTTCATACATTGATTTCATAATATCAGCCATGGACTACATTTGTTGTTCCAAAGAAGCAATTCTTTGTTCTTGAGGAGTCATCGAAGAAGAAGGTTCATTGTTCAATTCAGTATTCCCATCCACCATATAGGTTGTGACCATACGAGGGATTGTTGATGAATTAGTGGATGTTGTATGTTCTGAATCATTGCTTTGTGTATCAAAGTCATTTGTAGGAGAACTACCCCCAGTAGGAAGAGGTGGGAAGTTAGATTCTCCAAGAAATTTAGAATAATTTTCAGAAACCGAAGTTCTTTGATTAGAAGCCAAGACTCTTGCTCTGGTGCCTCTGTATACCCCATCTGGACTATCAGTTCTACCCCCAGAATCCTGAGAGGTCATGTTGATAGAAGCGAAAAAAGGTTCATCTTCATCAGGCATAGGTTCACACTGAATCCGATTGAAGACAGATTGTCGTTTAGTTTGACATCTGTATTGAATTATGACCCTTGGCTGGAAGTCACATTCATGATCAGCATGGTCATGATCCATTGACACAGAATTATTCCTCCTCTTTTGTTGAAGATGTTCTCGCAAATCCGTATGTGAAGATTGAGGTATATCTGAAAACAATCTTTGTGCATTTTTAGGAATGTATTTCCTGTTCTTGGGTCTTGACGACTCTTGATTATACAAGGAGTGATTAATCTGAGCCACATAATTTCTGGCATATTCTGCATCCGGATCTCTTATTTTCATTTCCGATTGGTGTGGTTTCTTAACACCAGAAGTGCTTCCCAAACGGGATTGATTAAGTTTCATTCTTAGATCTGTTGGAGGTAAAACATTGGTTTTTGACACTTGAAGTTTTCCTTCCATTGATCTGGATATTTGCAGAGAAGGAAGAGTTGAACCATCCCCTTGAGTAGGAGTTGGTAACAAACCTTTTTGTAAAGACAAATTCTGTGCCCAATTTGAAGAAGTCGTAGAAGAAGACATTAAAAAATGTTTCTTTTTAGACTTGTTCAAATTTTGAGACATAGAATGTCCAGAAGGAAGAGTAGTCAAAAGACTATTTCCTTTTCTTTGACTAACAAAATTGTCAGCCAAAGCTGTTCCTGAAGTAAACATTACAGGAGCAGAAGAAACAACTAAAGAGTTGTTCCTATTCGAAGGGACTTTGTGAGCCATTTGTGGAGGAGCCATAGCAAGACTACCCCCAGTTCTAGCAGAACTTGGCAAGAAGGAAGAAATAGCTAAAGAGCTATTCTTTTTAGAATATGCTGATGACGATTTGGCTAAGGAGCCAGTGTTGTCAGCATATGAAGTCTTGGATAAAAAGCCAGATTTTGGTACGCATGTTGAGTCAGGAAGAGCTGACTTGGTAGATGATGCGTGCGGAATACACGCTGAGACAGGCTTAGTTAAAGAACCAGTACTGTTAGCATGACTTTTGGGTTTGGAAATGCACGCTGGATCAGGCTTGGCTAAAGAGCCAGTACTGTCAGCGTGACTTCTGGACTGTATGACTACGGAAACAGATTTGGCTAAGGAGCCATCACTGTTAGCGTAACTTCTGGACTGCGTGACTACGGAAACAGATTTGGCTAAGGAGCCATCATTGTTAGCGTGTCTTTTGGATGCTGTCGTCTTCGAGCACACAGAAGTATGCGTGCCTGCAGTGGAGTTCTTGCCAGTGTTAGTAATAGACACTGTGGCAGAAACTTCACCATCTTTGGTTGCCAACAGATTCTTAGGGACGTAGACAGATCGTCCCTTTGATTTGGCAGTGGTGATAGAGGCTGAAGTGTGCTTGCCACCTTTAGCCCGCTGTATTTCTTCATAGGTGAGTTGATTGAACTGAATCGATATCACCTTCTTCGTCGATCCGACCGACGAAGCGTCGTATTGAGTTGTTGCCATCTCAGAAGAGGAGATGGGTTTCCCCAGCAGAGTCGCCAATTTGTTTTCTATAAATAAATTCACTTTATTTATTTTGATTCTGGGAAAATACAACATTAGGAATCCGATCTAGAAGACGATCGCTTTATCCCTTGGATGATGCGAAGAAGAAAAGCTCTCAAGAATTCGACAGCAATTTAGATATTCTGTATATCTGTACAATAAATGAGAAAAGAACTCTATTTATAGAGTCAAAAATAACTGAAAAGATAACTTTTTTCATAACCTATGCATAGTTGATAATCATGCAGGATTCAATCGTACACAAGGTTGATGAGCAGTTACTGGACGTGGCCCATAACTGTTGGACACATGGCAATCATGCATGAGTCGTGTGCAAGTTACTGGGGCACGCATACGAGAGATTTGTGGCATGTCTGCCACGTACTCCAATCTGATAATTTAAGATGAAATCCACGCCAACTGGTTGAGGACGAAATCCACGCAGACTTGGGGCAGAAGGCTTCAGAATACACGCCAACTTGAGGCAGAAAGCTTCAGAATACACGTCAACTTGAGACAGAAAGCTTCAGAATACACGCCAACTTGAGACAGAAAGCTCAAAATTCATGCAAACTTGAGGAAGGAACATAGAAGTTCAAAATACACGCAGACTTGAGTCAGAACGGCCAGCTGTCTTGATTCGACGTGCCTCGACTGGCATAAAATCTCTGACATTGATTGCCTTGTCAGTCACATTAAATGACAATAAGGTCTTTTTGGTACGCCAACTTGATGAAGACTGAATCTTGTTGAAAAAGATTTCGAAAGTCACGCAATAGTCGGCTGAGATTTCTCGAGTCCCGTGCATACGTGGCATACGAGGAGACATTCTTTGACTGTCGTGCTGTCAGTCATAATGACACTCTGACAAATGATGAGCTGTCTCTGTGTACCATTTAAACTCTGCGTATATTTGAGGAAATGGTCTGATAGAACTCAGCGTGTATTTTAGACATTGTTCTGATAGGCTGTATTAACTCAGCGTGACTTCATTTTTGAGGCCTACAACATTCATACCAATCAAAATCCTAAGTATTGCATCCAACCGAACAAAAACACTTGCACGATCATCATTCGCCGAGTCAGAGTACCCCCGAGTTATTGCATATCGATCTTTGATACGCCTCTATACCATCGACGATATGCGTAACTTGACGATCTTCCTTTGCAACCAATTTTGAGTCGTACGAACGATGCTATCGTCCAACTGGATAATCTCCTCGATATTCAAATTCAAGTTCGATCATTATCCTTCGAGTCATTCATATATCAATTTCCTCAAACCCGAGTTCACGTATTGTTCATCCATCTATCTTAAGTCGTCGACCAATGTATTTCCTCAATTTGTATCATTACTTGCTAACTCAAATCATCGAGCAACATTCAATCCAATCCTTAGAGTCATTGCGTAACTTTAAAATTCAACTTTTCATACACGCTATCTATCTGTCGTGCTAACTTTTCATATACGATCCGTATCAATTTCTTCGATCAAGTCATCCGTTCGCTACACCTTAACTTTTTTCTCGATTCGATTTCACCGACTCAATCATTTTTGCGTTTCATACTTGCGCAATCCTCAATCTCGTGCACGTCCCGTGCACGTTAATTTCTAAGTTGTTTGAATCACACATCGTCAAATCTTAAGACTATATTTTGCTCAATCATATTCAATCTAAGGCTTTGCATCCACGCGACGTTTGCTGATAGACTCATCGACACCCCACATCCTCAATCGATCGATCGACATTCCTGAGACTATGGCATACACCACTCAGGAATGAAGTCATTCAACAAATTCTCAAAACTATCATTCGAATCAAAATCAACTTCTTCGAATCCCGTTCGAACCATTCCTCTACTTCCGAGCACGCTCATCAATATCGCATCGACGTTATCGTCGCTCGATAGCACCCCTATCGATAGTCATCTCATTTACTCAATCAAGTCTAACCCATCTCGTGCTTGAAATATTACGAATCCCACATTCGACTTTGCTAAGGTCAACACGATCCTTGGTGTATATGCCCAGCCCGACTTTGTCAACCGTGCTTACGCGAACCATCTTTTTATTTTGACAAAAATTGTTCTCCTACGTTTTACAAAATAGATAGACTTATTGTATGGACATCCCGTGGGAAATTTGAGAGAGAGCGTACCAACGATATCAATATGCGGAAGCAACATTCAGAGTTCGCAGAAACATCAGAGTTATAGAATTCAATCGATAGTCCACGGACGTAAAACCGTGCTCTGATACCATTATGTCACGTTCCGCTCCCGTAGGAGCGATCGTCCTCGCTAAGGCGTGATACCGCACGAGCCTAGATTGCGCTCGTGTAAGGCGGGTTCCATAACGGCCGATTTCAGCGGCTGCGACAGGGTCGTCGCACAGAAGTTCCAAGCAGAGACATTGAATAATTGCAGCAAAATTTAGAACAAAATACAAGTTATTCAAAGAAGCTCTTTATTGATATTGAAACAAAGGTTACAATGGGACGCAAGGCCAAGATTACAATCGCTCAAACTCACTCTTCTCACATTACAAGTCACTCAGCTCTCTTTCATCTCTCAAATACAAGTCTTGAGCCAGCGGATGCTTCGGAAGGTGACGTCCATACATTATGTCCCGTATAAGTCTTGACTCCATGCGGCCGTACGCTTCGAATCGCCAAGGTACTTCGTGCCTCGACGCATCCAAATGAGCTTCGCGCCACGAGCTTCTACCTGTGCCTGCACATAAAAACTATGTGGGTGTCAGTACTCAACTGTACTGGTGGAATGAGCTCCTCGCCCACCCATACAAAACCAACACGTTTTATTTACTTTTGTGCAACATAGTCCCCTTTATGATTGTCTTTCTACTCTTTCCTTAGGATTAGTTTTAGGACAGACGTCTTGGCCTATTTTGTGTCTCAAGACCATTTCGAGCTTGCAACGCAACGTTAACATATACCTTGCCTTTAGACTCTTCTCGTACCAACAACGTTAACCTATCAAGTCGTGTTTGCCTTAAGGCTTAAAATCAGAGACGCAACTACGCGATAAGGCTCCATTTCCGTATGACCGTGCTACAAACCCTTGCTGAGGCCGTGCCTCGCAACTCAGTGAGACTTAACCATATCGTCGCCTCACGACCCTTTCTACTTTGATCATCAACTGATCCAATCGAGACTTGTGAACTTAGTGTCACTTAACCATCTTGCCTTGCGACAATTCCTGACTTAAACCCGAGACGACTCAATCCAACTTGTGCAACTCTATGCCAACATCTTAAGACTCGACGCCACAACTCTTGTCGAAGCACGACGCCTATGTTGATGCCAAATCTTAGGCCTAAACATTCCTTGTGTTCTGACTTGTACACACACCTTTGACTTGACTCCTTGATATAGTGCACTTACGACTCGACTCAATCCAAAGGCACACTCGCGGATTGCCGCCCATGCCGACTCATCTATATGAACTTGGTCACTAGCATGACAAGCTATCTTGGACCTTCATTGGATATGAGGGTACGTTCATCAAAAACGAGGCACGATCTCGTCGAATTTCCCCTAATATCCGCTCTACGGCGTACCCCTTTATGAAGCATTTATGCGGGCGACGCCTATGACTTAGGCTAACTCTGAGCTTTGTGTCGAATACCAACTTTCCTTCTCCCAAGCTACGGGATGAAGGACCAAGTGTCATTTTCAAAGCACGTCATGTACCAACTCTAAACCGACCGTTGGACCATTCCATATTCTATCTCAATTCGACCCGTCGGGATTACTCCCTTTAGCTATGTAGATTCGTCTCTTTTATTATTAAGCCTACTTGTGCAAGTTGAAAATATGCGATTTATTATGTGAAGGCTAAGATGAGACAAGTTTACCGAAACTACCCCACCTAAGCGAGCGGTCGCCTTGACCGAGCGATGTCTCCGAGTAGCGTTGCAAAGCTAAGTCCGAACGCCGTCGGCATTTCGATTCCACCGATTGACTGAGCGGGACGGGACACTACAAGAGAATTGTATCATCTTACTTATTCGGCTAGACACTTTGTAATATAGATGAACTTAGTTTGCGCATTATTTTCATGAGCTTAAAGTGTATATAAAAAGAATAATGCTATTTATTTCTCTAAAATGTTCCTTCAAACCATCCCTCCTTACGTGGCAGCCGACGTGATGGTTAATTTGGCAGGTGACATGACAAATTTGAAATTAAAACTAAAACTAAAATATTAAATTAAATTAAATTTTAATTTAATTTAATTAACATTAACATAAACATCAATATTAACATTAACGTAAATATTAACATTAAAATTAATATTAATACTAATATTAATATTAAAAAAATAGGTGTCTAATTTTTTGGGCTATAATTTACTATGTCAGATGTCATGTTAGATGCCACATAATGCTATTTAACATGTACTACCAAAACATGTCATATCAGCGACGCAATTAGCGACGCGTAGGCAATACGACGCTAATATTTTGAAACTTAGCGACGTGATAAAGTAACATCGCAATACGTCACAGTTAGCGACTATCAGTGACGTATTGCAACTATATTTAGTATAACAAAATTTTATGTCGCAGAAAAGTCGGTGAACGTCGCTATATTTTTATTATCAGCGACGATTAGCGACGTTTACAAAAAGACGTCGCTAATATATGATGTTTCCAATATCTAGATCGGGTTTTCCATTCCCCCCATTCTTTTTACTCAAATTTTTTTTTCTTTCCCCACATTCTCCACCTCCTCCACTGCTCCTCCGCCTAAACCGATTTCATCCTCCTCCTCCTCCATCGACCGCCCTCCTCCGAGCTCCTCCTCCACCCACCGCCCTCCTCCTTCTTCTCCTCCGCTGCTGCGTACGTGCTCCTCATCCTCTTTGTGCTCCTCCTCCTCTCCAGGTTTCTCCTCCACCGACCCCCTCCTTCTCCTCCTCTCTGGGCTCCTTCTCCACCCTACTTTGGAATTATTTATTTGGAATTGTTCACATGATTACACTACATTATTTATACATGATTACACTACTTTGGAATTGTTCACATGACTATTTTATACTCTAAATCACATAGTCACTTACAGTTCTCTATTATCATATATAGATAGCTTTTGTTTATCAGATTCTTTTTTTCTTTATGTTTATTTCTTACAGCATTTTACGTATCTTATTCTATAGCATGCTTTATATTTCCTGTCATGATATGAACTGCGTGACATGTATTGTGCTCGTTCCCGTCCTGATTGGACTATTAAAAATATTACAGGTGATGAGGAGGAGTTCTGCCCTATCTATTATGGTACTGGCTTAGATGACACCGGTGAATTGGACCCTCAGGAGGATGCAACAGTTGTTGAGGACTTGTGTCACGTCCCGATTCCGTCGAATCGATAGTCGTCCCCCGGGCGTGATGCCGTGCGAACCTAATTTACGATCACACAAGGCATAGTCATAAGGTAATCCGAGACACGAGATCTAAGAGAGTACGCAGACAAATTGAATCAAATATTAAGTAAATGAAACTTGATCTTTATTGATAATGAACATCTTTTACAGACTCCAGTACAAGACTCATGCCGCGCGGGCTACAACATGACTCGATTACAAAATAGTGCCGATGAGATAGCCGTTCCATACATTGCACACATCCCTCTATATACAACAAAGTACTCCAATGACCTGGATGGGAGGGACGCAGAGTCATCTTCCTTGGACTGTTGAGAGTCTTCAAAAGTGGAGGTACGGGATGAGTCTTCGACGCACGGCCGAAGCTTCAAAATCACGAACGTCGCCGATTTAATTGGCGCGTCCTTCCTGGTTCGCGGGACTTGCAAGGAGCGAGGATCAGTACGCTCACATGTACTGGCGAATGGCTAATTAAAATCCAAGCTCTGCATTTGATTCATGAAGTTTCATAAATATGTTAGCTAGCTATTTTTGTGATCTTTCTAACCATCCTGCTCGATTTGCATGTTAACATGTTTTGAGACAAGCATATGAAATTGTATAACATTAAGCAACTATCATGTTCATCCCGTGTCATGTGCATTTGTTAAGCAGTGAAAGGGGTGTGAAGGCCACTGGCAATGTCAAGCCATTTCGGATAATAGCTTGGTTAGACGATGATCCTTTCGCGGCGGGTAGCGAGCCCTGTGCGAAAGTTCCCGTATAACCTACGCCGATGAAAGGCTGGCGCTAGCTATACTCGTTCCTCCCGGGCCGAATCGGTCCCTTGGCCTAGGCAACCGTTCGAGGAAACTACACCTTGTCGACAAGTTGTCCATTGACCGTTTTCTTTTGAACTTAGTCGATTTGCTTACTTAGCCGTATCGTTGCGATAAACGTTGATCGATTCATTCATTATTTTGCATAGGCTAAGTGGATTTGCATAAGAAAGCACATTTTCCATTTTCAATACCTGTAGCTCCCCTTCCCGAAAATTTTAAATTATTTTTTATTAATATTTATTCAGCAAATTAGAACTTTTGCACGATTTTCAGTGGACCGAATAGAACAGGATTATATGGTATTCCCCAATACCATACCTACATTTGGTGATCGAAATTCTAGCATTGTTGTTATTGATACAATATTTTGGGTATATAAATATCTTATTAGGAAATTGTGTTGATAGGAAATAATAATAATATATATATAGGTGTATATTGGTATGTATATATATAAATATACATATAAATATATGTGTGTCTGTATTTATAAATGTATATAAATATACGAGTATATGTATATATAAATGTATATAGAAATATGTGTATATATATATATATATATATATATATATATATATATATATATATATATATATATATATATATATATATATATATATATATATGTACACAATAAAAAAAATTATATATATGTACACATACATCTGCATATATAAATATATATATGAATACAATAGTTAATAAATTAGTAATAGAAAAAGAAAAAGAAAAAGAAAAAAAAGGAAGAAAGAAACAATAGCAGTAACAACCCATGCAGCCCCCCCCCCCCCCCCCCCCCCCAATGCTCGAACCCGAGCCCAGCTGAGCAAAACCAAAACAGCCCGAACCATACTCAAACTCCCCAGCAGGTTTCGAGCCCTCGGAAGTTTCAGCTTTAGTTATATATATATATATATATATCTATATATATATATATATATATATATATATATATATATATATATATATATATATATATATTTGAAACATTGGGTAAATGTGGCGAACTCGCCTCCACTGGGGCTCGAACTCCTGACCACTTGGGTCGCATACATCTCTCTTAACCACTAGGCTAGAGGTCATTTGCGATATATATATATATATATATATATATATATATATATATATATATATATATATATATATATATATATATATATATATATATATATATATAGAGAGAGAGAGAGAGAGAGAGAGCCAAGAGATCGAGAGTTCGATCGAGAAACTCCAAACCCTAAACCGCCGCCCCCGACGCCACACGACCACCACGTGGTCCGGCGACCCACCCGCCGTCGGGGGCACGCCGCGCGTGGCCAAGGGCTTCTGGGAACGAGCGAAATCGCATCAACAGCGACAGCAGCAATAGCAGTTCTGCTCCACGTTGCGAGGCGCTATTCTTCATCTCCGGTCGACGAAATTTCGTCCCGATTGCGCAGGTGCGTTCACAATATAACCATCTTTAATTCCTATTAATTAGTTTAACTCCTTGTGACCCGAAACTCGAGATAAATCGAGTTGAAGTCGCCAAAAAACCTGTTTGGAAACATGACATGAAAGAGTCCAAACACCCAACTTGACGTTGAATTTCACACCAATGTATTCTTCGAATCAGCATACTTTCTGAACAGAAGTTAAACCCAATATATAGGGCTAGAGAACCATTTTTACATAAATTAATTTTGATCACTGTGCGCTGAGAAATCGGTTTCCCAATATTGAGAAAAACCTGTTTTAAAAACCATAAAATTCATCCACACGACGTGCGTCCCGCCAATCCGGACGACGTAGTCGCGAACCGAAGGCATCGAAAGCTGTGTAACGGCTTCGTGGTCGTGTGGGCTTTGACAAAATTCGAAGTGGTCGCGTGTGCGCGACAAATTCGATACGTATCCGTCAAAATTTACCGTATCGGCCTCTGTACAAATTTCCCAATTACTTTATGCACGTTCGTCAGATCGAGACAAAACTTGCGCCAACAGGACCGTATCATTTTTCTGTTCCTGTATGCCAAGTTTGGTCCAATTCTGAGACAGTGGAATCGGAATACCGTTTTGCGGGCCCCACGGTCCGACTCAACGGGCGATTTTGTGTACGGCCCACCGAAATCCAACTTTGGACATACGTATGGGTTCGTATCAGAAAACCAGATCCGTAAACATGTAGTTTGACAATTTTAGAGACCGTTGACTCTGGCACGCTTTTCGGTGCAAAGCGGATCCAACGGCGGACATCATTTTTGCCCGAAATTACCGTTTTGCCCCTGTATCCAGAATTGGACTTAAGGACAGGCAATCATAGCTAATTTGACTATTCTAAGAATGTTGGTACTGTTTATTTCAGCATCTGGAGACTTCTGTATGTGTTGACTGATTGTGGCTCATTGAGTGGTATGGTATTATTGGTTTCACCAGCTAAGGACTTCAGGCAAGTGCACTTTCTGATTGCTTTCGATTCATAGTAGTTTTTTTCATTTCATGTCTATACATATATCTTGCTGCTTGTTGACACGCTCTTCACACGGAGTAGTCGGGAGGAGAAATATCTTAGTAGACATGTGGACTACCCAGAACTATCCCCCGTGTCTTTCGTGAATGCTAGCAGTTGCACACGACACGTGCAGTGTGCCTTATTTACCCCTAGCCGTTCATATGTTGAAAAGGATATTTCACACCACATAGGTAGTTGTCTTTTATTTTTCCTTTTATTCTCCACCGTGCCATGTCATTAGTTTTCTTCTAGTTTATCTCTCATATGTTATTTTCATGTCTTGTTAATTCTATTGTGTTTTCGCATTGCCGTCGGTTTGTGTACTTGTTCCATTCCTGACTGGAAAGTAATATTTTTCATGTTTAGTCGCGATCACTCTTAGCATTGGGAAGCAATTGTATCAATTTTATTAATTGTAAAATCTTGTATTTTCTTTAATTATAAATGTTGTAATAAATATAGAAATATGAATGAGCAGCAAATGTTATTTCTTGAGCATTTATTTCTTGCGGGCTTGACAGTGTTCTACCGCCGACTCTGCGGCGTAGGCTGGTTTGGACACGTCTCGTATCCGAAAAGTGGGTGTGGATCGTGATAAGTTTTTGTGGTGGCCCATGCAGGTCAGTCTTTGCAAAAGATTATGAACTCGTGATGGTACGTTAGTCGTACTATTGCGAGCATACGTCCAGGAAATGCTCATTCACAATTAGGATTAAAATAATTTAGGAGAATAACTAGGACTAGGAGTCCCTCATTAATTGACCGTTGGGTAGTTAAGATTATTATATAGGCCATGTAATTTAGATAGCTTGCTAGATCCCTATAGGTACACTATTACTTTTGATATGACAATGTGGATATACTATTCGCTTGGTATGTTAGGCTTGCCTAGAATTAATACGTTAATTTTGATAAACTGTTCAATTTTCTTTTTGCTTTATTAAACATAAATCTTATATCATAAGTTAGAATTGTCTATTTTAAATTCCCTTTTGCTGTAAGGAGTTAGTGTATAATTTCTGATTCTGTTAATCGTGTACGAATCTCGAGTTAGATTTTGATTCTCACAAAACTCGAACTACTTATTCCTCCTTTCAAAAATCTCGCATATTTATATTTTGACTCTCTTGACCAATGCTGCTATTACAGCCTAGTTTTTGCAAGCTTACTCTTTTATCGAGCTTGATTCGAGACATATGTTTATTGGGGACGCCCGCTAACATATTGTCTAATCAGAATCATTGTATTACGATCTGATCAACCATGATGTAATTGGTTCGCTCTTCATCTAATTATCCTACGTGGATTGAGATATAGATGTCTCTAGGATCTCATCCACGACTGCTTTGATAATTCCTCTTGAATTGTACATTCGCCCTTGAATCATGTAATTGTGTTCGGTGACACCTCTCTTGAACTCCTTATTGGTTTTGTCTTTCACTGATTTGGAAAGACGAAAGCTCATAATTGATAGATAGATACAGAGTATTCCCCATGGCTATGATGGTTGTATACGCAAGTGTAGCTACCATCGGCCAGTCCTGTGACTGGAATCTTGCCTTAAGTTACCCGTCCTCTCTGCGATCCTAAACCTACTATCATGATCTTCTGGTCATTGGAGTCCGAGAATGATTATGATCTTTCCCCTTGACCAAATGCCAACCTAGGAGACTACCTATTCTCCAAGGACCAAATGTTGTGAGCCTCTAATTATTTGTTGAAGCTTGCTTTAACTAGAACCCTTATGACAAAGGTCTGGCAGGTTTGGCATACATAGAAATTCACGACCCAGTTGTTAGGAACCTTTTCATATGATGTGCCTTAGAGCTGGTTACCCTGTCTATAACTCTTGTACACTATGGGCGAGTAGATCATTCTATTTTATCGACCAAGTGTCATGGTATACACCCATTTTTATTTATTTGAGGAACGATCCTTGACTTGACTTATAACTACCGTATTCCGTCACGCCGTGCCTTATTCTTTATTAGCAAGAGTCGAGGTACAGTATCCGGACTTTAGAATCATTCTAACCTTATTATTCCTAAAACTATATCTTAGCTTCTAAGGTGGGTAGACTGTAAGCTCTAAAATTTTGGGATATATGAAGATTACAGATTGATTGGAATAATTTCCATTAGAATGATAGTTAGTGCCCCATGGACTCCCACTTTCCATTTAGATCATTTTGTGTCCCCGGCCGTGCCATTAATATTCGGAGCACGAGACCAATTGTTACTTTCCAACAAATTTCATATACAAGATCTAGACGAGTCCACCTTCATCTAGGTATATCATGTTTCACTCAAACCCGTCCCCTTGTACTCTATTTTGGGGTATGACTCTCAGGTTAAAAGGACTAGCTATAACCCTTACCATGATGCCGGTACACTTCCCGACTCCCATTAGAGCCTCAACTTTGACTTAATTCCTTCGACCCAATATATGGTTGTGATCTACTCGAAGCCCACTACGCACAGGTCACTAGTGTGTGAATGGTGTCTTTTCGTGCTACTTAAACACAAAAGTCACTGAAGGCGCATTTTGGACTTTAGGAACTTAGCTAACCAACCTGACTGGCAACTAGCTCAACCACTTGAGTTAAAGCCTATTCTAGGTTACCCTAACCTAGTAGACATAGTTTTATCTTGGGATCTTGTTCAGTCCATATAGATTGAGATCCAAGGTTCATCCAAACAGCGAGTGATGTCCAAATAGAGAGCCCATTAAGACCCAGTAGAACCCATCCAAGCATACCACCAAATCTGGATTTCAACACCGAACTATTTGAAATAGGTCCCTGTACCTATGATGTAGTCTCCACCTCTTAGAATGTGAAGTCATTCGTAACCCTTAGTCCAGCTACCTGGAAGTCGAGATACAATCTTGTATTTCATTTATACCCTTTGCCCGTGTGTTTAAATAACCACGGAAAAGACCACAATCTTGATTTCTTCAATTTCGTTCTATTTTGGAACCTTGTTTAGGACTTCGAGAACAGAATTTCTGTATTGCATGGATTGCAAGCCCCCTAAGAAGCGAAGGGTTCTTCGAGTTAGCAAGTGACTGGACTAGAGTAGCCCAATTTTGCAAATAAGGCAGTGGTTCATAAACTCTCTTTCTATCTGCATCGTTGGATCCTCTCTACTACTCTTGAAACTTTGTAGTTGCTCTCGATTATTCTTCCTTATCTTCCCGTCCTTCCTATTTCAGAGCGACGACTGGTCACGCTTATTAAAACTTATTAATAATTTTTAGCTACTTGTATAAATTTGTTGCTTGTTAAATTTTGGATTGCTTGATACTATTGGTAAAAATTTTAGCAGTTAGTTGGAAGATTATAAAGTTTAGCGACAGAAGATGTGATAGAGTAGTACAACCAAAGGTGGGTAGAAGCCCTCAAGTATTCGGAGTTACAAAATGACTAGAAAAGGTCATAAAATATTTTGAGGAATTAAATATGAGGGGATTAAGGTAATAGTAGATTTTGAATTTTAAGGAATAGTTATGAATTTGAATTTCGAGGACGAAATTATTTTTAAGGTGGGTAGATTTGTAGCTCCCTTTCCCGAAAATTTTAAATTATTTTTTATTAATATTTATTCAGCAAATTAGAACTTTTATACGATTTTCAATGGACCGAATAGAACAGGATTATATGGTATTCCCCAATACCATACCTACATTTGGTGATCGAAATTCTAGCATTGTTGTTATTGATACAATATTTTGGGTATATAAATATCTTATTAGGAAATTGTGTTGTTAGGAAATAATAATATATATATATATATATATATATATATATATATATATATATATATATATATATATATATATATATATATATAGGTGTATATTGGTATGTATATATATAAATATACATATAAATATATTTGTGTCTGTATTTATAAATGTATATAAATATACGAGTATATGTATATATAAATGTATATAGAAATATGTGTATATATATATATATATATATATATATATATATATATATATATATATATATATATATATGAATACAATAGTTAATAAATTAGTAATAGAAAAAGAAAAAGAAAAAAAGGAAGAAAGAAACAATAGCAGTAACAACCCATGCAGCCCCTCCCCCCCCAATGCTCGAACCCGAGCCCAGCTGAGCAAAACCAAAACAGCCCGAACCATACTCAAACTCCCCAGCAGGTTTCGAGCCCTTGGAAGTTTCAGCTTTAGTTACATATATATATCGTATATATATAAAAAAAATATAGAGCCAAGAGATCGAGAGTTCGATCGAGAAACTCCAAACCCTAAACCGCCGCCCCCGACGCCACACGACCACCACGTGGTCCGGCGACCCACCCGCCGCCGGGGGCACGTCGCGCGTGGCCAAGGGCCGCCGAAAACGAGCGAAATCGCATCAACAGCGACAGCAGCAATAGCAGTTCTGCTCCACGTTACGAGGCACAATTCTCCCTCCTCGGTCGACGAAATTTTGTCCCGATTGCGCAGGTGCATTCACAATATAACCATCTTTAATTCCCATTAATTAGTTTAACTCCTAGTGACCCGAAACTCGAGATAAATCGAGTTGAAGTCGCTAAAAAACCTGTTTGGAAACAGGACATGAAACAGTCCAAACACCCAACTTGACGTCGAATTTCACACCAATCTATTCTTCGAATCAGCATACTTTCTGAACAGAAGTTAAACCCAACATATAGGGCTAGAGAACCATTTTTACAGAAATTAATTTTGATCACTGTGTGCCGAGAAATCGGTTTCCCAATATTGAGAAAAACCTGTTTTAAAAACCATAAAATTTATCCACACGACGTGCGTCCCGCCAATCCGGGCGACGTGGTCGCAAAACCGAAGGCATCGAAAGCTGCGTAACGGCTTCGTGGTCGTGTGGGCTTCGACAGAATTCGAATTGGTCGCGTGTGCACGACCAATTTGATGCGTATCCGTTAAAATTTATCGTATCGACCTCTGTACAAATTTCCTAATTACTTTGTGCACGTTCGTCAGATCGAGACGAAACTTGTGCCAACAGGACCGTCTCATTTTTCTGGTCCTGTATGCCAAGTTTGGTCCAATTTTGAGACAGGAATCGGAATGCCGTTTTGCGGGCCCCACGGTCCGACTCAACGGGCGATTTTGTGCACGGCCCGCCGAAATCCAACTTTGGACATACGGATGTGTTCGTATCAGAAAACTGGATCCGTAGACATACAGTTTGACGACTTTAAAGACCGTTGACTCTGGCACGCTTTTCGGTGTAAAACGGGTCCAACGGCGGACATCGTTTTTGTCTAAAATTACCGTTATGCTCCTGTGTCCAGAATTGGACTTAAGGACAAGCAATCCTAGCTAATTTAACTATTCTGAGAACGTTGGTACTGTTTATTTCAGTATCTGGAGACTTCTGTATGTGTTGACTGATTGTGGCTCATTGAGTGGTATGGTGGTTTCACCAGCTAAGGACCTCAGGCAAGTGCACTTTCTGATTGCTTTCGATTCATAGTAGCTTTTTCATTTCATGTCTATATATATATCTTGCTGCTTGTTGACACGCTCGTCACACAGAGTAGTCGGGAGGGAAAATATCTTAGTAGACATGTGGACTGCCCAGAACTATCTCCCGTGTCTTTCGTGAATGCTAGCAGCTGCACACGACACGTGCAGTGTGCCTTATTTACCCCTAGCCGTTCACATGTTGAAAAGTATATTTCATACCACATAGGTAGTTGTCTTTTATTTTTCCTTTTATTCTCCACCGTGCCATGTCATCAATTTTCTTCTAGTTTTATCTCTCATATGTTATTTTCATGTCTTGTTAATTCTATTGTGTTTTTGCATTGTCGTCGGTTTGTGTACTTGTTCCATTCCTGACTGGAAACCAATATTTTTCAGGTTTAGCCGCGATCACTCTTAGCATTGGGAAGGCTTGGGTATGCTGAGGTCAACCTAAAAATAGAAAGCAATTGTATCAATTTCATTAATTGTAAAATCTTGTATTTTTTTTAATTATAAATGTTGTAATAAATGTAAAAATGTGAATGAGCAGCAAATATTATTTCTTGAGCATTTATTTCTTGCAGGCTTGACAGCGTTCTACCGCCGACTCTGCGGCGTAGGCTGGTTTGGACACGTCTCGTATCCGAAAAACGGGTGCGGGTCGTGACAATACCGGCAGTTCGATAGCAAGTATTTCGTGAAGAATTGTGCCACGATTTCTTTGATTCTACACTATTATGACAAGTATTCATTTAATTTCATATTGATTTGAAATAGAGGGACGAGGCAAAGGAGGTCAGCCACTCGCCTTAGCCTTGCTTCAAGCGAGCGACCGATTGGCTGCGCTGACGTCGCCTACGCGATCACCTGCAATCGCATAAGCAACTGATTAGAACACTGTGTAATTCCAGGAAATTCGATATGAATGCAAAGCTCGAAAACGCAAGTCACGAAAACCCATTCGAAAAACATTCATGAAAAATGCATTCACGAAAACCAAAGCTAAAGCCAAATCAAGTGCGGCATAAAAATCAGAGCCAATCCTCGAGGCACAACCCGCTGAATATGGGACTTGGTTCCGAAGAAGCCATTCCATAACGTGGAATGGATCTTAATTCAACCGTTCCCGTTCGATCAACTCGGCCGATTTCGACCTATCGGTCCCGACCGAATCGATAGCGACAGTGTTCCTTTCTCGTGCACCCCGTGGACGGAGACGGGACACGATATAGGGACGGGGCAATACACCATAACCAACTAATAAAAAGTTTCGTCCTCGAAACTTAAGGATGGAACCTACCTCTACGAGAATAATGAAGGAAATTTATCCTTCATTTTCGATTCAAGCTCCCACGTCGACTATTCGACCGAATGGTTCCTCCAGAGGATGCGGACGAGAGGGATCGCTCAATTTCGCAGTAGCTTATCCTTGCGTTCTAAGATTTGAACTGGCTCTTCAACGTAGGATAAGTCAGACTTCAGCTCCAGTTGGCCAAAATCTACCACGTGGCTAGGGTCGTGCACGTACTTCTGCAATTGAGAGACGTGGAAGACATTATGTACACCTTCTAGCATCGGCGGTAGGGCAATTTTATAGGCCACTGGGGAAACTCGTTCGAGTATTTCGAACGGCCCAACGAATCTCGGACTCAACATTCCCTTTGCGCTGAACCGAGTAACTCCTCGCATGGGCGACACTTTGAGAAATACTGTGATCGCCTTCTTGAAACTCGAGGGGTCGACGATGAACGTCCGCATAGCTTTTCTGACGACTCTACGTGGTCTTTAATCTTTCCCGAATGAGCCAAACTTTTTGTACAGTCTGTTCCACCAGTTTCGGTCCGAGAATCTGCCGCTCCCCGACTTCGTCCTAGCAAATGGGTGATCGGCACTTTCGTCCGTACAAAGCTTCATACGGCGCTATTTGAATGTTGGATTGATAGCTATTATTGTATGCGAATTCGGCCAGAGGTAGATGAACATCCAGCTTGATTTGAAGTCAATTGCGCAGAGTCGTAGCATGTCTTTAAGAATCTGATTGACGCGCTCAGTTTGGCCGTCGGTCTGATGATGGTAAGCTGAGCTGAACTGTAACTTGGTACCCAGCGTCGACTGAAGGCTACTCCAGAATTACGACATGAACCGTGAATTCCGATCAGAGACGATGGATACTGGAACTCCGTGCAGCCGTACTATCTCATCAAGATAAATCTGTGCCAGGCGATCAACGCTCCAAGTGACTTTGATGGCAATAAAGTGCGCTGACTTGGTTAGTCGATCGACGATGACCCAGATGGCATCATTTTTCCCGCGGCGTCTTCGGCAGACCAACAATAAAATCCATGCACACGTGCTGCCACTTCCAATCCGGAATTGCCAGATTATGTATCTTTCCGTCCGGCCTCTGGTGCTCATCTTTTACCTGCTGATAGGTCATGCATTGCGACACGAAAAGTGCCACATCTCTCTTCATCCCGTGCCACCAGAAGTTTGTGCGGAGGTCCTTGTACATCTTTGTGCTACCGGGATACAAGGTGTACTTCGCATAGTGCGCCTCCGATAATACCTCCTTTCTAAGTTCTGAATCGTCTGGAACACATAGCCTACCCTTCAATCGAAGCACGCCGATTTCGTCTTCCACGAAGTCGGTCGTCCTACCCGTAGAGATTAGCTCTCGTATTTTCTTCAGGTACGGATCGTCCTTCTGAGCGGTCTTGATCTTTTCTTGCGAGCTCGGCTCTAACTGCAACTTTGCCAACTGTACATTCCTGAATCGGACTCGGAGTTCGATGCCCATCTCTTCTAGGTCGCGTAGCAGTCTGCGGTCGATGGATAGCGAGGCAATATACTTCCGACTCGGGGAGTCCGCCACAATATTTCCCTTTCCCGACGTGTAGTCGATAGTCAAGTCGTAATCCTTGATCAGTTCAAGCTAACGCCTTCGCCGCAAGTTCAGTTCCTTCTGCGTGAATAGATACTTGAGGCTTTTGTGATCGGTATAGATCGTGTATGCCACGCCGTAAAGATAATTATGCCACAATTTTAATGCGAACACAATTGTCGCTAATTCCAGGTCATGAGTAGGGTAGTTCTTCTTGTGTGACTTTAGCTCTCGGAAAGCAAAAGATATCACCTTGTTCCGCTGCATCAGCACACACCCCAAGCCCTGATCGGACGCATCGCTGAATATCTGGAAACCCTCAGTCCCTTCTGGAAGTGTGAGTATCGGGGCCGAGACGAGCCGTTGCTTTAACTCTGGGAATGAAGCTCCACAGTCGTCTGACCATTCAAATGCGACTCCGTTCTGGGTGAGGCGAGTCAGAGGCGATGCGGTCTTCGCGAAGTCTTTCACGAAGCGTCGGTACTATCGCGCTAAGCCAAGGAAACTTTGAATCTCGCTGACGGACTTTGGCCGCTTCCAATCGACAACGGCTTCAACTTTCTTTGGGTCGACCGCAATGCCTTCAGCTGAAATGATGTATCCGAGGAATGCGACGCTACTCAGCCAAAATTCATATTTGTTTTGCTTCGCATACAACTGATTTTTTCGAAGGGTCTAAAGTACGGTCCGTAGATGCTCAGTGTGTTGCTGCCTATTCTTCGAGTAGACAAGTATATCGTCGATAAAGACTACTACAAACTTGTCGAGAAATGGTCGAAACACCCGATTCATCAAATCCATGAAAGCAGCAGGGGCATTCGTTAGGCCGAACGGCATTACCAGAAACTCGTAATGGCCGTATCGAGTGTGAAAGGCAGACTTCGGCACATCGTCCGGCTTGATCTTGAGTTGATGGTAACCCAAATGCAGATCAATTTTAGAGAACATCGTGGCTCCTTGCAGCTGATCAAACAGATCGTCTATGCGGGGCAGGGGATATTTGTTCCGGACGGTGGCTTTATTCAGCTCGCGGTAGTAGATACAAAGACGCATAGAGCCATCCTTTTTCTTGACGAACAGTACGGGCGCTCCCCATGGCGAGATGCTGGGTCGAATGAATCCCTTGTCGAGCAATCTTACAACTGTACTTTGAGTTCTTTAAGTTCTGCAGGGGCCATTCTGTACGGAGACTTCAAGATCGGTCGAGTATCGGGGAATGTATCGATAGTGAACTCAATCTCCTCGATCGGGCGGCATGCCGGGCAGCTCGTCCGGGAATACATCTAGAAATTCTGCCACAACGTAGGTCTGACCCGCGTTTGCACCATCTTGTTGCATGTCTCGAACGGAAGCTAGATAGCCTTCGCACCCGGAATGCAGCATCCGTCGAGCAGATATTGCGGAGATCACCATGCAGGTCGGCAACGCCTCACCATATGAGTAGCAGAATCCAGGCACTCCAGGTATACAGAATGTGACCCTCTTTTTAGCGTAGTCTATGGTTGCGTTGCACGGACCGAGCCAATCCATCCCCAGAATGATGTCGTAGTCCTTAATATCTAGAGCTATCGCATCAAAACTGATCTTTTGACCACCTATACAGATGATTCCGTCTCTGTAGACTAAATTTGCAAGTAGTGGCATGCCCGACGGTACGTTAACAGTGAGATCGAGGCCCAACGATGTCAGAGAAAATTTGTGCTCGGTGGCGAAGTCCGTCGATATAAAACTATGCGTGGCACCTGAATCAAACAATACATGAGCAGATTTATTATTGAATTGCAGTATACCTGTCACGATTGTGTCAGATGTGAACGCTTCGTCTCGAGTCATAACATAGACGTGGCCCTGAGCATTGGGGCGACAGTTTTGGCCATTCTATTGTACGGTCGATGGAGCCCGTGGTGCTTGGCCTCGGTTCTGATGGTGTTATTGGGGCCGCTAGTTTGGCTTCTCCGGACAGTTGCATGCGATGTGGTCCGTTCGGCCATACCTGAAGCACGCACCGTTCTTCAATCGGCACTTGTTGGCCATGTGCCCCTCCTTGTGGCAGAAAGTGCAGACTACTCGATCATTCGTCTGGTTGCCGCCTCCGTTGCCGCGGCTTTGACGCTTGTGTGCGTTGTTGCCTTCCGCATTACTATGGCGTTAGTTATTAAAGTGAACAGCGCCGGTACTAGCAGAAGGATACTCGGACTCCAGACGGAGGGCATGGTTGAGTGCCTCGCCCATAGTTTTGTATTCAAGCACCAAAACGTGAGCACGAATAGTGGAACGCAGGCCCACTTCAAATCGTCGAGCTCGACTTGCAGTGGTAGGTAGATAGTCTCCAACAAATTTGGCTAGTTTGTGAATTCAGCCGCATACTGTCGCACTATCATATTCCCTAGCCTTAACTGCATAAATTTATTTTTTTCCTGTCGTACGGTTGTAGAAAAATATTCGGTCTCGAACGCATTTCTGAATGTAGACCAGGAGAACGTCGTTGTCCCGTCTTCACGTCGAATAGCCCGCTTCTGTACAGGCCACCAATCGTGCGCGTTCATTCGAAGTAGAAGTTGAGCACACGCGACTTTTCTTCGATTCCTCGACACCCATAAGCTCGAACTTATCTTCCAGCTCCTCTAACCAGTCGATTGCCACCGAGGTATCTTCTGTGTCGTTGAAGGAAGTACGGCAGCTTTTTGTGAATTTTGACACGTCGAAGTTAAAACTTCTCGGTGCCGCAAGTGAGAGCACGGGCGCCACCGGTTCAGCTTCGTTGGATCGAACCGCAGGCTCGGTCACGGCAAGCGTCATCGTTGAATTATTGTTATTGCCCACGACCGATTGTACAATTTGCTGGAGGGTATTCAGCTGTTGCTATTGCAACTTGAATTGAGCCTCGAACCAATTTTTGAATTGAGTCTGACGAGCCTCCGTTTGCTGACGATGGAGCTCATTTTGACGTTGCTACATTTCGAGCATCTGCAGCATACGTTGCATCGGGTCGCCGGAAGGTTCGGCTACGGTAGGTGTCATTCCCGTTGGATTGACGGAATGCTCGGGTCTAGAAGTACTCGAGCCGCTGGAAGCGCTCGTCTCGTCCTCGGCCCGAGTGTGAAACCCAGTTTTCGTAGAATAATTATTTAGAATTTTTGTATTGTAAAATCAAACGTTTTCAAATTATTACTATTATTATAATTATTAAATATCTTTGAGTGAAAAATAATATCGAAAATTATTTATAACATGGATTTTTGAGATTCTTGACCCAGACTCGAGTTCGAGCCTGAGCCCAACCTTTTCTTTCCCAAATTCTTTTTCTATTTGACTTGGTTTTAAATTAAAATAAAAAAAAATTGGTAGAACTGGTCCCGAAGGACCAGTGTTGGTTTTAGGAATTGGTAAAACACTTCCTTAGTTTTCTCCCGTAGCTTCCTCCTCCCCACACAGAAACCACCCCACTCCCTTATAATACTCTCCTCTCACCCACGTTCTCTCCTATTCACTCTCTGTTGGAAAAGCTCACAAATCCCTACTCTCAACTTCTTCTTCTCTCTCTCTCCCACTCTCAGATTCCTCTCCTGGAGAAAAACCCATTCCCTCCCGAAGCCCTGTTCCCGAGTCCCTCTCGAGCTTCTTCCGCGGCCGACCCCTCGCGCGTCCAGCGCGAGCCCATCCCCCGCTCCCACCGTGCGACCGCCGCGAGCCTCCCTCCGCGCGCAGCCAGCCGGCGGCTCCCCGCCGCTGCCCTAGCTCCGCGGCAAGCGCCTCTGTGCGCGAGCTCCCCGGCGGATCTTCCCGCGGCTCTGTCGCCCCGTCAGCGACGACCCCCGCGCCGCCCGACCGGCGCCGTCCAGCCGCGCGGCTCCCCGCCGCTGCCCATCTCCGCGGCCATCCGCCGCTGTCCGCGGTCCCCCGCTGACTCCCGCTGACCTCCGCGGCTCCCCGCCGCCGCTGTCCGGCAACCCCGCGGCCAGCGCCCTTCTCCGGCGAGGCGCTGCCCTAGCCGCCCTCTCCCGCGGATCCCCTCTCTTCCGCAGACTTTTTCTGCGCCCCTCTTCTGTGCGTGGTTGAGCCAGACCTGCTCGCGAGCCCTCTTCCGCTGTCCAGGATCTGCGACCTGCTGCCGAACTTCGTTTCGGATTTTTTCCGAGATTTTTCCTGCGGCTCCCCGCCAACGGAATCTGGTAATTTCTGGATAATCACAGTAGTTCGTCCCCCGTAGAGTCGATGATGATAGATCGGTCCCCCGGTTCCCTCTCGGGAATCCGTTAGCGTATATTATCGTTTAGCTGCGTTAGATTATTTTCCTGTGTTGCTTTGGTGTGTTTTGGTTGGATTACGAGATTCCCGGACTTTTCGGGAATTATTCGGTGGAGTTGGAATTATTTTCTGTGGCTTGGGATTATTTTGGTGGATATATTCTGTGGATTATTTTGGGTTGGAAATATTTGCAGGTTTTCCGTGGCGCATTTCCCAGTTTTGGGTTTGTCCCGAAATAGAGGAAGTGCTGCCCAAATTTTTACAAAACTATACTTATATTGATTTCAAAACTGGCTTTCGAAAATGAATTTTTAAACTGATTTTCGGGCGACGACCGTACCGGTCTGTGGGCCCCGGCGAAATACAAACGCACCGGTCCGACCGGACGTTGTGGTATTAGCTGGATTTTGATGATGGACCGAGTCTGAGACTCTTAGCATTTATTTTAAATTATTTTATTAAATATTTAGGCTATTTAATATAGTTAGTTATTTACTGCACTTTATTTAATAATTAAATCATTTTTCTCTTATTTGATGTAAAAAGGATTGTACAGGGCATAAGTCCACTCTAGGACGTTTAGCTGTGCCCCTGTATTGTGTAGCGTAGTTTTTTACTTTCTTTTCTGGGTGGATGTGATCTTGGGTGGTTTTGATTAGACGTATAAATCGTAGTTAGAGCGTAATTTTATAATTAATTAAGAATTAATTAAACGGATAAAATATTAGTAAATAACTAGTTCATGATTTATCATTAAAAGAAACTATATTTTTATAGATATTAAAAAAATACAAAGTTTTCCAAAGCTAATTGATTCTTGTTGTTATTTCCAAATAATCCAATTAACCGGCTTAATCAAACGCACGTAGTTGCGACATAAACGTTAGCTGTAGATTAATACAACTTAAAACCTGACTAGGACTACTACTAGAGATTGTAACTAGCACACTTAGCCTGGTTATTAAAGGTTCTAAGTCGAGTTCTCAACTGTAGGAACTCGAAGTTACAACTGACGTTCCTCCTCGACTCGTCCTTCCAGTCAATCTAATACAAGGCAAGTTACGATTTGTGTATTCCTGTATTTTATTTAGTAAAGTTAAGATGCATGTTAAATCACATTGCTGGCACGGAACTCTACCGACTGTTACTGTTACTGAATCTGGGACTGGGGGAATAGTGTAAGCGTTTATGACCAAAGCCCCTACTGAACTGACTGTGTTAGCTTACCCCTCACACACACGGGGATAAGCCATATCGTATCGCTAGGATACTACTGCTCAACCCAAGCCGGTCATAGACGTTTGCATATTCAAAACACACTGAACTGTTTTAAACTGCTGAAAATTGTTATTTTAAACTGTTTATCCTGCACTTTCCAATTACTATTTAAGATATGAGATGCATATTTCGTTCTTGCTCCCTCCTGACTGGAGACAACATTTTAGGTAACACTGAGGATGACGAGCTATACTATAATAGCTATTATGACCCGGTTCTCTACCCTGCGACGGTACCGGAGCCGTCTTTGAAGGACGCTGATCCTGGGACTGCTGAACCTGATGCTTAGATAGTTTCCTTTCTGCATTTTCTTTTATTTGGAGTTTGTAGCATTTCCCTTCCAGATGTATTTCTGAATATTTTATTAAACAAAGTTTCATTTCTGAATAGAACAGTTGTGACAAATGTAATTGTGTTGTTGTGAATACCTGCAATGGAACAGCTTACTGCCGCCGTCTCACCACGGTGCAGGCTGGGCATGGTCCGGTTCGACCCATTAACTTGGGATCGGGTCGTGACACCGAGCCCCCGCAACTGTAGGGAAAAGAAAGGCAACTCTCGTTAGTTTTAAAAAATATCCTGGGTTCAGCGTATGGAACAACTCATCTCATCGACACGAGGTCAACGGTTGAAGATTAGAACTCGACACTGGAGGCCAAGGACGTAAAGCCGTGCTCTGATACCATTATGTCACGCCCAGATTCCGTCGAATCGATAGTCGTCCCCCGGGCGTGATGCCTTGCGAACCTAATTTACGATCGCACAAGGCATAGTCATAAGGTAATTCGAGACACGAGATCTAAGAGAGTACGCAGAAAAATTGAATCACACATTTAGTAAAGGCAACTTGATCTTTATTGATAATGAACATCTTTTACAGACTCCAGTACAAGATTCATGCCGGACGGGCTACAACATGACTCGATTACAAAAGAGTGCTGATGAGATAGCCGTTCTATACATTGCACACATCCCTCTATATATAAAGTACTCCAGTGACCTAGATGGAAGGGACGCTGAGTCATCTTCCTTGGACTGTTGAGAGTCTTCAAAAGTGGAGGTGCGGGATGAGTCTTCGACGTGCGGTCGAAGCTTCAAAATCACAAATGTCGTCGAGTTAATTGGCACGTCCTTCCTGGCTCGTAGGACCTACAAGGAGCGAGGATCAGTACGATCACATGTACTGGCGAATGGCTAATTAAAATCCAAGGTCTGTATTTGATTCAAGAAGTTTCATAAACATGTTAGCTAGCTATTTTTGTGATCTTTCTAACCATCCTGCTTGATTTGCATGTTAACATGTTTTGAGGCAAGCATATAAAATTGTATAACATTAAGCAACTATCATATTCATTCCGTGTCACGTGCATTTGTTAAGCAGTGAAAGGGGTGTGAAGGCCACTGGCAATTTCAACCCATTTTGGACTATAGCTTGGTTAGACGGCGACCCTTTCGCGGCGGGTAGCGAGCCCTGTATGAAAGTTCCCGCATAACCTATGCCGATGAAAGGCTGGCGCTAGCTATACTCGTTCCTCCCGGGCCGAATCGGTCCCTTGGCCTAGGCAACCGTTCGAGTAAACTACACCTTATCGATAAGTTGTCCAATGACCGTTTTCTTTTGAACTTAGTCGATTTGCTTACTTAGCCGTATCGTTGCAAAAACCGTTGATCGATTCATTCATTATTTGCATAGGCTAAGTGGATTTGCATAAGAAAGCACGTTTTCCATTTTCAATACCGACAATTCGATAGCAAGTGTTTCGTGAAGAATCGTGCCATGATTTTTTTGATTCTACACTATTATGACAAGTATTCATTTAATTTCATATTGATTTGAAATAGAGGGACGAGGCAAAGGAGGTCAGCCACTCGTCTTAGCCTTGCTTTAAGCGAGCGACTGGTTGGCTACGCTGACGTCGCCTACGCGATCACCTGCAATCACATAAGCAACTGATTAGAATACTGTGTAATTCAAGAAAATTCGATATGAATGCAAAGCTCGAAAATGCAAGTCACGAAAACCCATTCGGAAAACATTCACGAAAAATGCATTCACGAAAACTAAAGCCAAAGCCAAATCAAGTGCGGCATAAAAATCAGAGCAACGGAAGGTCTCTCCCGACTCAGCCGCAGAGCCAATCCTCGAGGCACAACCCGCTGAATATGTGACTTGGTTACGAAGAAGCCATTCCATAACGTGGAATGGATCTTAATTCAACCGTTTCCGTTCGATCGACTCGGCCGATTCCGACCTATCGGTCCTGACCGAATCGATAGCGACATTGTTCCTTCTCGTGCACCCCGTGGATGGAGATGGGACACGATGTAGGGACGGGGCACTACAACTTGTCCATTGTCTAGTTTAGACTTCTAGACTAGTTTCTTTGTTTAGATATTTGTCTTTGAGATGTACTTCAGTTACTTGGATTTTGATGTTGTTTAAACATCCAAACTTATTTCTTTCAGTTGTAGTTCTCTATTGAGATTATTATCCATTTTTTATCTCCTTATTTCATCTTAGATTTTGTGATTGAGTTGTACTTTATATGTTGTCCTCCTTTTAGAAAGTATATCATTGTACAGGTACAGTTATATTGTTAGATGTTATGACCTATGACAACGTTCTACCGTCGACACTGCGGCGTAGGCTGGACGTACCTACTTCTCGTGCCCTTATACTGGGTACGGGTCGTGACACTCTCTGTGCTCCTCCTCCTCTCCGGGCTTCTCCTCCACCGACCCCCACCTCCTCCTCCTCCTCCTCCTCTCCGGGCTCCTCCTCTACCCCCCCTCCTCCTCCTCCTCTTTGGGCTCCTTCTCCTCATCCTCTCTCTGGGATCCTCCTCCTCAGCCGCCTATGCTGACCTCCTCCTTCTCTCGCCCATCCCCTTCCTCGGTCAACCCCAAGATCAGGTAAAGCCTAACCCTATATCCTATCTGAGTTTAAACATGACACAAACATGAATACGACACTAACACATATACTGACACGACATGGGATGGTGAGATCGGTATAAAGTGTAGTGTCCCGCTCCTCGCGGTCTACTATGTAACACCTACGGCTTGCTGACTCAGTCTTGAACTGAGTATTTGGGGAAACCTTTGCCGGTATCGATTGATCACAGATGAAATACAATGAACCTCTCCAATTAATGGATTAGTTTCTATTGAAATGAATCCAAGAGTTTTGTTGGATGTTTTCTTTCGCTGTTTGGTTTTGATGAATGTGTTTTCATGTTGGTTTTCGATGATTGGACCACAATAGCTAGGTTCATGCATATAGACAGAGATTTATTGCAAGCCTAACATGCAGAGACGAAAAAATGAGAATGCTTTATATATATGCAAATTGTGCTAACCTGTTTTGTGCAGGGATGACTGTTGGCGATGGGTAAGTTAGTTATAAAATATTCTGTGTCATGTTTCTTATGAATTGTTAAAAATAACCTAGACAAGTAAAAGATCACTAGTAAATATGTAGCTTCACATGTTGAATTTGTGTAGATATTTGTGAGTTTTGGCGAAGAGTCGCTCGCCAGTACATGAGTGTGCTGACCCACATTGTGGGCATCCTTTTCAGAAAGCAAAGGAGACATAGGATTTCAAGTGAGGCACTGAAGCTCATCTAGCCCAATAGAGCTCGTGGATTGCCTCAAGCTACTTTTCATTCCAGTCAAGTTGCAAGTTTCTTTTCTTTGAAGGTGTTTTTACTTTTCCAGCATGTAATAAAGGGATGATGTATGTGCATTGCAACTATTTTCAAAAGAGAGTTTTAAAGAGAATTATAGCCAAGATAAGGCAATTTGAGTTTGCAAAGCTTTGTACTTGTATTCCTATCAAGTTTATCAATAAAAGAAGTATTTCTTTCAAATTTCTGTATCCAATATTTGGTTTTCTGCAATAAATGGATGCGTACGTGTGTTTTGCTTGACTAGTTGTTTTGTGCAGGTACTTGACCTTGTGCAAGCGTAACTTAGGCTTGCACGACATCACGCCTTAGCGAGGACGAACGATCCCGCAGGGATCCAGGCAAGGCGGACGACCCTAGCGGGATCGGGGCGTGACATAAAGGAGGGTCATCTGTACAAAATATTACACAATCAAAATGGATATGTTCCTTTCCATTTTCGGGTTTGAAATATTATACAAGTAAAATAGAAGGTGCGTTGTATGATTTGTTAGTTGATCTTGAGTTGGCCCAACCAAACATTGATGGATCTTTGAACATTATATATATATATATATATATATATATATATATATATATATATATATATATATATATATATATATATACATATATATATATATATATATAGAGAGAGGAGAGAGAGAAGAGAGGGAGAATAATTTGGACTAGGAAAGGATATTAAAAAAGTTAAGTTTGAAAATAAAAGAAAATCTTTTTTGGTGGATTACAATATTATATATAAGTGGTGGTCGTCCCTTGCCCTAACAAGTAAAGTAACCAACCGAGAGAGAGAGAGAGAGAGAGAGAGAGAGAGGAGAGAGAGAATTTCATAGATCGATGGTGCTTCCATATTTAGTACTTGGTGCATCAATAACCTGGAAATATGGATGTCATATGCTAGTAGGCCAAGTGTGTGAGAGTAAAATCGGAATAGAGTTAAAAATTAGAGAAGACAACTAGTTTTGGAATCAGGTTTGGAATAGAGTTAAAATTTCGGAGTCGTCCACGTGTCTTCTAAGTTTAAATCATATCTTCATGCTATTACTTTTGTAAGCCTTTGAACTATGTGCATGTATCTATCTTACAGAAGTATCTAAAAATGGATATGAATTACTACCTACGACATCGTTCATAGATGTACAACTGTCATCCTGATGACATGTGCGGTGTGCGGGATGAATTCATAGAGGGTGTACAACAGTTCCTGCAGTTCGCCAATACGTTCCCTCAGTACATGGACAATACCAAAATTAAGTATCCGTGTGTGAGATGTCGCAACTTAAAATATCATCCAGAAGTGAAAGTCATATATCATTTGTACTCGAAGGATTTTACGCCGAATTACTATCAGTGGACCGCGCACGAAGAACTTGTGTCTTAAGCATGGGAGTCGGAGCCTTATGTGGATGTCCACAACCACGCTGCTTACGACGATGGGTAGATAAACATGGTTTTGATATGGCAGGGCCTAGTTTCGATCCGGATAATCATGATGCAGCTGAGAAAGCACCAAATGCTGATGCTGCAAAGTTCATGGAGTTGCTGGATAATACAATAACTCCATTATATCCTTGTTGAGAGGATCATTCACCGTTAGAGGTGGTTACAAGATTGTTGAGCATCATGTCCGATTTTAACATATCGCAAGAATGCTATAACCGATTGATGTAGTTGATTATAGAGATCTTGTCAGAGGGTGCTAAGTTGCCTAAAGACTTCTACCGGTCTAAGAGGATGGTGAGATCGCTCTGGATGGGATACGAGAAAATCGATGCATGTCGCAACAGGTGCATGTTGTACTACAAAGACGACAAAGATGAAGATGCGTGCATATTTTGTGTGCTGATCGCTACAAGGGCACTGGTAAAGGAAGGTCTGTCGGTGCAAGAAAGCCTACCGATTTGATGCACTACTTGTCGTTGACGCTGCGGTTGCAGAGGTTGTTTATGGTGAAGGAGACTACAGAAAATATGAGTCGGCACAGACGGGAACAGATCGAAGGAGTATTGGATCACCCATATGATGGAGAAGCATGAAAGCACTTTGATCGAGAGTATCTAGATTTTGCTTCAGATTCGCATAATATCAGATTGGGGCTCTCCTCCGACGGTTTTACCCCATTCGGACTTTCGGGCTTCCAGTATTCGTGTTGGCCTGTGATCATCACTCCGTACAATCTATTGCCTTGGATGTGCATGAAGACTCCGTATATGTTCCTCACCGTTATTATCCCGGGTCTGAACAATCCGAAGAGGAACATCGATGTGTATTTACAGCCATTGATAGATTAGTTGAATCAACTGTGGAAAGTAGGTGCCAACACCTATGATGTTTTAGAAAGCAGAATTTTTAGATGTGGACCATCAACGACTTATGTGTGTAGACTTATTTGAGTGGGTATTTATTTATTGCACTGATCTGTACGACGAAATTTTCTCCAGACTCCATTTGTAATTCTAATGTGCCATTTTCTTCATATTTTATTTTATTATTCGTATTAAATGTATGTGAATTTATTATATCGAGTGTTCATCGAAGGGGTCGACGAACCCAGAAATTCAACGAAGAGTTGTTTCGGGTCTATTGATATTAATGTTAATTATTAAACTGCAGAAAACCATTCAGTTTTATGAATTTTTTTACTGCAAATTTAGTGACGCCGAAGTGAGTCGCTAAGCGTCACTGATATCCTACATATCGGCGACGCTTAGCGACTGTGCCCGCGTCGCTAAACGGCACTAAATGTCGCTGATTTCCTACAAATCAGCGATGCTTAGCGACACACATACGTGTCATTGTTGGTCGCTAGACGTCGCCAAAACATCGCTTAATCCTGCAACTTGTACCGACGATTGGCGACAAAAATTTTGTCGCTAATTTTGCAACAAAAAGTCGCTCAAAGTTGCTGAATTTGCGACGTCTATATGTCGCTGAAAAATGTTGTTATTGCAACGTTTAGCGATGTTTAAGTGGCAGCGGCTTGATAAACGCGACAACACATAAACGTCGCCAATTACGTCGTCGATTTATATTTGGATATATATATATATATATATATATATATATATTATATATATATATATATATATATATATATATAATCCAAATATATCCATGATATTTGGATTATATAATAGTATAGACGAAAACCTTAACCCATGAAAAGAAAACATAACTTCCATACCCAAATGGAAATCCCCAAGTCAAATTGGGTCTTCAATTACACCATTTATATAATTTATTGTTTAATGACCTTGAATTTTTTTTTAGATTGTAAGGCCCTAAAAGACTATACCATCCAGCCCGGCCCAAACTTGAAGAGCGATTCGTACCCGGTTCAGTTTCTCCGTCTCCGGGATCTTTAATTCTCTCTCTTCTCTTGACTATTGAGTTATCCCACCAATTTCTCCCTTCTCTTCGTCACTGATTTCTCTCCCATATATCGAACAAAACCCTAACCCTAAAATTCTCCCAAGCACACATCAAAACCCTAGCCCTAGAATTCACGGAGGACTGACTTCGAATTCCTCGGGAAACCCCATATTTCCCGGTCGCGTTTTCGGTTCCCGTGTCAAAATTTTGTTTTTTAATAGGGATTCGCGATCTCTCTCGCACATGAAGGATCCGTTTGGCCGGACGAAGGTTGTGATGCGGCACCTGCCGCCGGCGATCGCCGAGTCGGCGCTGATGGAGCAGATCGACGGGAGGTTCTCCGGCCGTTACAACTGGGTCCGCTTCCGCCACGGGAAGACCAGGTTCGGCTTTGGGATTTTTAGGGTTTTACTTGTCTTGTTCTTTTCCTGCCAATCTCTCTATTTACTAGTGAGGAGAAACCGAGAACATATGAATTTTATTGGCGTTATTTACTTGAAAGTTACTAGCGTGTCCGTGTCATGTCGTGTGGAACATGTATTGGACACCAAAATTAGACGTTGAACTAGATGGAAACACGCTAATCAAGCTTTTAACACACTCAACAATGTCCTTTTCTCCCCAAGGGTTTAAATAACTTGGTGAGGTTTTAGTAATAATCACAAATCTTAATCATTAATGCCACAAATGTCAACCAAGGGTCAATTTTTTTGGCTTTGGTTTCTGCAGTTTCTGAGGGTTTCCGTAGTTTGAAACCTGTCAGTTTACAGCGAATGCTCCAATTGTGGTCCGAAGCGGTCGAAAAGTGTCGGTTTTGGACGATAATTAAAACCTTCATATAAGTATTATTTCCGTTACGTATTGGGTTATATTGTATTCATGAGGTAATTAATTGATGCAGTATCGTCTGATATGTGTGACATGTTTTTTGAATGTGACAGCCAGAAGAATCAGAGGTGTTCTCGTGCTTATGTCGATCTTAAAAGACCCGATGATGTCCTGGAGTTTGCTGACTATTTCAATGGGCACACATTCGTAAATGAGAAAGGTAATAACTGGTCAAAGGCATCTTTTTTGGTTGCTTGATTTTATTGTGAGAGTTGACGAAATTAACCGCATCCTACAAATGACAAGAACAATAAAATATCGTTTTATATCTTAAGGTCTACTGGTGGACCTTTCTAGCAGTCTACAACAGCCTCATCGAGGGTCTCTATTACCAAATGAAGCAAAATGTAATAAAATAACTACTTGTAATATCTCCAATCACATAAAACTACTGTCATACTATTATAATAATAATTATTATAATGACTAAACTCTAATTGTCATTGTTCTCTTAGTAAGACAACCATCTGATAAACAATGAATACCAACTTCCTTAGGTCTCAGTATAGTTGTTAAGGTATCTCTGAAGTTTTTTCAAGGAATGAGATAATTATTTAAGATGGAAATGGCCAAGGGATCCGAAACTCGAAATGCGAACCGTTATGCCTGTCGTTTTAATGTCTTTCATGTGTGTTTTCGAATTCTCCTTAATGGCACATATGAACCCCTGTGCTCATGTGCATACTTGGAGTGACTCTGTTGTTGAACTTTCCTTTATTATCACAAAAGCAGGTTTGGCTCAAACATGCTTACTTCTTTAGTCATTTGTCAGACGTTCTCAAATGGTATTCATAAGTCTTAAGTAAACTACACGTTCCTTCGTGATGAATTTCCTGCAACAAATCAATTCCACTTCTCATTATACTCGTATCTCCTAATAGTGTAAGAAATTACTAAGGTGTCTCCCTTGTTGCATGTAATTAAACCATGTCACCTCTGTAAACTAAGGTCCATTATCATTTATCAGTGCATAGCTTAGAAGCCAGAAGCATGAGCGGAGGAGCGCTAATACTTAGAAGAATATTGGGAGCGTGCAATGATAATTTTTTATGTTTATTGTTGTCATCAAAATGGGGAGCGCGAATACTTAGTCTTATAATTTTTTTATGTTTATTATTGTTATCAAAATAAGGAGCGCGACTACTTAGAAGAGTCTTAAGTTGGAAGCGTGCAGTAATATTTTTTTATAATGTTTATTAGTTATTGTTATCAAAATTTATAGATATTTTAATATCTATTAGAATTTATGAAGTTTAGTTCAATGTTAAGAGAGATCATTCGCATGGTGATTTTTGTGATGTCAAGATAAGTGATCCTTTGTTTCTTCTTACTTTGATGAATATGTATTAAAATTCTCCAACACTATTTTCAAAATTTATGCCATCTTTTAAAATTTTGGTCTTGTTATGGGAAGCGCTCCTGTTGTCGGGAAATGAGCTCCCAAGTCGCTCATAAGTCATAAGTAAGAACCGTCGAATCGAGGTTCTTACTAAGATTCGTTGGCCTCGTAGGAGATTCTAGCTTCTAAGGTGCATAGTCCTGGTAAGCCCTAATTTTAAGGCTTCTTGTCATAGTTGTCTCGGCTAGAAATTTTACTTACCAAGAGTATAAATGTTCATTTAATTGCCGAGAGTAACGTTTCAGACTCGTCCTCGAAATTTGAGCTGTGCTTCACTCCATTTTACAGGAAAAGACTACTAATAATTATTCGTCGAATAAAAATCACTAGATTAGGTAGAAGCTGCAAGAGAAATATAAGAAGTTTTCATTGTTGTTTAACAAACTCGAGAGTTGAGTTAGAGACAAGTTACTAAAAATAACTAATCATATTCCACCAGTGGACATGCATACAATATTGAATGGGAACAGTGTGATTATAGCCAAACTCCTTAGAAACTTACTATTTGCTTTCTTTTCATGGAGAAGGTTAGCTTCTTATGTTCGTCTTTGTTGCCTACCTGTTCGCAAGTGCTGCATATACTAAACACAGTTATTTATTGGAATAGGTGATTGACTGTTATTGAATAAATAATTGAATGTTACCGAGTAAATGTTCAAGCTTAATACTATTTGAAATATTAATATCACTTAAGTAGAATGCTGAATGCCCCACACGTACCTTTCTTAAGACTACCTTCAATAAGTACGAGCTTGTTTTTGCAGTCAATTATTCCTTTAAGACTAGATTCTGAAAGCTAAAGTCCAAAAATTTCAATGTTGCATATACTAACCTAACCCATACTATATAAAAGAACACAGTTGCGTCCAAGGGTCTGTTCTGAAAATACTCCTGGATCCAATATTTATTGCAGTAGGTATCCCAGTACTAGAAGGTACCATATCAATCCGGAAAGAGGCATTCCCGGTAGTAGAAGGAATCATCTCACTTTGGAAAGTGACTTTTACGAATGAAAAGAGAGAATTTATGCTAGCCAAGCTTGGAAAATGCGGTGTTCCCCTGACGTGCAGCTAATGGTAGGCCGCAATATCTAATCAAGCTGGTACAAATTAAACTCATTTTTGGTAATAAGAATTTATTGATATTGTTACTCTTCTATTGATTTCACCCATGATAATTATGCTTAACTTAACAAGTGATAAAGTAAAATAAATATCAAATAAAAGTATATGGAAATTCACTGCAAACGCGACCCTCTCTAAATTGGGCTATTTCTGCTTTTTTCTATTTTTTTTTAAAACTTTGGGACTATCCCCCCCCCCCCCCCCCCCCCCCCCCCCCCCCCCTTTTTTTTTTTTTTGGTGGGGGATAGTGGACACGAATTGTATCCTGGAGTACGTGGGTTCTAGTAAGGTTATATACGTCTTGAATCTTGACCCTCCCAAAACCTTGTGTTAGTGGGAACCTTGTGACATCAGGCAATCTTTTTAGCACTAGTTTAGTATCCCTTCTTCCATATTATATATGTATTATGCTATTTTGACTTCATCTTGAGATCCATATAACATAACTTTATGTATATGCATGCATAAACTTGCGATCTTGGTAAACTATTCCAGTTAGATTTGACACTTTTAGGTCGTATACTCTTCCATCCTAAAGTAAGTTTATTGGAAAACTGTGCTATTTACTGTTAGATGATTCTGCTTGACACTGATCTAAATTTATCCTCCTCGAATGTAGAAAGTTTGAAAATAATTCTCTTAATGATAGTACTTCCTACAATGCTGACTCAGGTGCACAGTTTAAGGCTATGGTAGAATATGCACCGTCGCAATGTGTGCCAGAGGCACGGTCCAAGAAAGACGGGAGGGAAGGGACTATATTAAAGGGTATGCGTATTTTATGCAATATTAATCAGCATTTTATGTTTATTAGTTAAGTTCAAATTTTTTTAGCCGAATGACTCATATATGATAGGTTTTTCTGTTTTAATCACAAGCAGTTCTTTGATGAATATTTAGATCCTGAATATTTGGAGTTTCTTGAGCTTCTTTCAAAGCCCGTTGAGAATCTTCCAAGTGCTGAAATTCAGCTAGAGAGGAGAGAAGCTGAAAGAGCTGGTTAGTTGTAAATTTTTTTGCACGGAAACTCATTTGTAATAAAAGAAACATGTACAGCATACCATGATGTCTGCATATTAACATCATAATAATTTGACACAATAATGTTGTTTAATTTGTGCTGTAGGTGCAATAAAGGAGGCTTTTGTGGTGACACCCTTGATGGATTTTATTCGACAAAAAAGAGCCGCGAGGAGGTCTCAGGTATATTATGTAAATTGCTCTAGCTTGTAAACTTTATCATGATGCTATCTTTGTTAATTTTGTGTATGTTGCAAGGATGCTTATTACCCTAAATCTGGCGGCTAGGCAGTCTTTGGTCGTAACTTGAATTGTTGTTATGTATCTTTTCCAAAACCTTATCTTGCACACAAGGTTCTAGTGGCGGTAAGCGGGTGCACGGTGGAGAGGGTCCACCTACCGCCTAGACACTTTACATTTTGGACATTTTTACTATTTTACCACTGTTTTTTTTTTTTTTGCATAATATGCATATTTTAAGGGTGTTTTATGCATAACTAAGTTGTAGAACAAACATTTATGAAGTTCCAGTCTTGTAAAAGTGGACCATAAGTCCATAATGCTTGTAAAACTGTTTTGCCAACACATATAGTCAGGTATTGCTTTGCCTAGGCGCCCGTCTACGCCGTCTCACCTCCGCCTACGCTGTCAAACATCCGTTGGCCGCCTACTCCACCGCCAACGACAAAAGCGGTGCAGATAGAGGCCGTCTAGCGCCTAGGCGGCCGCCTCGACCGACATTTAGAACACTGCTTGCACAGACATGGAAATGGCAGACATGCCACCGATTATGGCGTGTCCATATTTGTTTTGGAGTGTTTGTCTTATTTTATATTTGATGCATATACTCAGTCATGACACTTCCGATTTTTGAGTGTCCGTGCTTCCTAGTTCAAAATTGAAGGATGAGGACGCCATACACATCACATCAGCACTTCAATTGGAGATCCCCCTTCTGAAATAAGGATGAATTTTGTCTTGATGGAACTATTTGGCATGGTGTGAGTTGGAATGGGGCTATGGTTTACAAAATTTTGAAGCGAAAAACTTGTATATCCTGCCCAATGGGACATTTGGGATTTAACCTACCTATTGGTGTCTTTGCTATCCCTTCATTTTTAGACCAATTATAACCTACCAATGAAACATTCTCTTGTGCAGGATTAAATTAGACCTTTTATAGGTCACACTTGTATAAAGATCAGAACATTACCTTCATTAGTGATGACAAATATAATATGTTTTGGCTCTATTATCAATCGGGTATATTAGATCTAGTCAAAAATTTGGTCAATATTTATTGATTGAATCTCGAATCCATCTTTCGGAGGAATAGTCTCGTACTTAAGATGGAAATTGGAAACTCAATATGGCACGAGTAGACTTAAGATGGAAACTTAATATGGTACGAGTCTAGTTGTATTCTAAGAGTCATTTGTATTGAGTTTCCATGTTAAGTCTATGAGTTTATTTATATTCTTGACTTATTAGCATATTGTACCTTAGCATTATTAAAAATAAGAAGAAACTTTCATGTAGAGAGTATGTTGATTATTCCCTAGAATTACTTTTGCATCAAATTAGGATTAGCACCATCTCGTCTTCCCCCACAGTGCCTACTGCCTTATCAGAGCTTGGTATCTGAAACTCATCATGGTATTAGCATTCCGAGTCCAACTAACCAAGTTGGCATGGTTTAAAGTATTGGCTGATACCGATCCGATACGGCCGATACCAATACGGTTTGGCATGTCCCGATCTGATACCAACAGATACCCGATACTGACCGATACCGACATTGGGGGTTCTTTTCCGGTCAATTCGGCAAAGAAAACAGCAAGGGTTTAAAGCATAATAAGGTTATAAAAGCATGTAAAAGAAGAAAATCAATCTATTGTATGTGAACCAATCGGTAAGGGTGAGTATTATTTCATTTAATTTAAAAACTACTGAGAATTAACACTGAAAATACTTAAAATTATGCCTAAATGTATAAAATAGTGTTTTTAAATGTAAATAATTTATTAATAATTATTTGTTTTCCGATACCAAAAAATCCAATACTCCGATCCGAAACCACCGATACTACCGATATTGCCGATACCAATACTCATAGGAATAGTCCGATACCGATTCCGATACTGTGAACGTAAATTTTTCTGAGTATTTTGGTGATGCTTTGCATCCCTTCCCGATTATTTTAGTGTCCTCTTGAATACTCCACTAACGAGTGAGCTAGTTTCTCTCCTTGTGTGAAGTGTGGATAACACATTCTGTTCCAACCGTCTATATCAACTTAACTATACTTTCTATCTTCTCCTAGTTGTGCTGCTTGTATTTCTGTATCCTTTATGTTCGCTTTAGCTTCTGTAATGTTTCATTGAATGCATTGGAATTTTTGTGAGGCATTATGATTATATTTTTGCATGACAGAGAGCAACTGGCAATGGAAAACTTAGCAGAAGGGCTGAAGTAGCTTCGGTTAACAGTTCTGGACCTTCACCGAAACGAAGTACGGAGAAACGGAGGGGCCCCAATGTCATGGTATGTTATTGGGAGCTTAGCTTTTTATGCGAACTATACATGTCTAATATTAGCATCTCTTGGTCTTTAATGTTTACCTTTAGTGTTATATCTTACTTATCAAATCTGCAATGTAGATTATACCTTTTCTTTTATACCTTCTAAAGTGGACAAGCTACTAGATGATGTAGGTATACCTGCTGCACAATCTTTTGTGTTCTGAGATATTGGTGGTCATTTTATTGTAACAACAACAATAATGTCTTTATCCCAAAATTTTGGCTAGGTGTTTGAATCCTTTCTTCCATTCAGTTCTGTTGAGGGCCATGCCCTCTGTAACACTAACAAAATCATATCTTTCTCTAAACTTCAATCCATGTTTATTTAGCCTACCTCTAGTCCTGAAGGTTCCTTTAACTTTAACTACTATCTTATCGCTCCTTCTTAAGGAAGCATCTATTGGTCTATATTTAATATTGCACATGCCTAACCCACCTAAGACCATTTTCTCTTATCTTGTCCTACAACTGTCTTATAGATTTTTTTTTCCAAAAGGTTTGCAATATCGGAATTGGTTTCAGACTCTTCCTACGAGTATCAGTATTGACTTTTTCGGCTGTTTTGATCGGAGTATTGGGTTGTTTGTTTCGGAAAGCCAAAATAATAGAAAGTAGTTTAAAAAGCTACAAAATATTTGATACATTAGACAATTTAATATATTATATGTTGTTTCTTGTTAATTTTAAATGGAGTAAAATATTTCACTTGCAATAAATAATATCGTTCATTTACTTGCCTTTAGACATAGGCCACAATAAATAGTCTTGGATGGAATAATACTAATATGGATGAATTTTGAATTTATAGATATACAACTTCGAGATTGATATGGATATTGAATTTCATAATTCAGTTTCATTATTTATTAATGATTGGTTTGGACTATTTTTTATTTTTTGTTTAATCAAATGAATAGTAGTTTATCTACAAGGAATATTATCGACATAAAAAATCTTCAACACAACGGAATCATTGTGTTTAACACTATTTTTCCATTCTATTTTCTTCGTTCAATTTTTCTTTGCCGAATTGACCGGAAAAGAGATCCCGAAGTCGGTTTTGGTCACTAGCGGGACATGCTAAATCTGATACGTATCGGCCTTATCGTATTGCTATCGGCTGATACTCCGAACTATACTTCAAAGGTATCTTTCGATCACAAAGTATTCGAAAAAGCATAAACACACTTTCATTTCAACTATCATGTTTTTATTCTACGCTTGACATCATTCTTAATTTCTCCTTTAGATGAATCATTGATCCTGCAAATTATCATACCTAGGTATTTCTTGTCTATCTATAGGTACTCTAGTATCATTTCTCTTGCCTTTTAGTTGAAGATATATTTAATATACTCTGTTTTTGTCCTAATTTAAAATTGTAATGGTAAGTTTCCCTCTGTATTTTTTTAGCATCTAGCCATTCTCTACTCTCATCGACCAACACAATATCATCTGCAAACATCATATTGTTTATCATTTTATTGTGAGTTCTAATATATGTAACAAAAAGAGCATTATTAGAAGTTATGAATAATTTGATATGGCTAACTTCGACTGCAATTGATGTGAGGGGCAAAATTAACGGTATATCTACATCAAGCTTTTTTGTATCAGCCAAAAATCGATAAGTTTGGGAGTTTCAAATTGGAACTAGAGGGCCTAAAAACCGCTCAAACCTACTAAAACCAACTCATTCGAAACCACCCAAAACAACTGAAACTAACTGATTTGAAACCACCCAAATTATCCGAAACTGCCGAAATCGGTAGTCAGAGGAATGGCCTGAAATCTATACTGAAACCGACTTTTTGTGCGTTTGTCTACACCAGAAAGGTTGGTATCTAACTATATAATGAATAAATTCAATACAATCTTATTTGTGCTGGAAGTAGTGTTTCTGGCCTAACCAATTTTTTCACCAGGCCAGGTTTCAGATTTGCTTCAACTAAAAGCAAGCTGAAACAGAGACCTTTAAACTTTTCCTTGTCATATTGGTTGTAATCCATTTGGATTTGGAATTCGCTATTACCTCCCTTTTTTAGTTTCGGCTGTGGCTTTTCATCCATCCTGTTTCATTAGGTTTGAGCTCTGGCTAAATGATTAGGAGTTTGACTTTACACCCCCTGGCTAGACTAGCATATTGCTATGTAATTCTGACTTCGTTGACTTCATCAACAAAATTGATTTGGTTTATAAGATAATACACATTATACATAGTGGCATGCCAGCTGGTCTAGTCCTCTAATGTACATACTCATTTGGGAACTATGCTGTCTGATTTTTCAATATTTATTGGTTAATGGGGGTGAACAAGAAGAGCATAACAAGAACATTGCAGTACACTGAGGGCAAGAATTGACCTTCGCTGGCCTTGTCATATTTAACCTTTGCCCTCCCTCATCATGCCTATTTTGTTATTTAACTAGCCACTGTTCGTAAAGTTTTAGCACATTCACACCAAATCAGGACACATTTTGTTTTGTCCACTTAAGTTAAAAATTAACTTTACCTTCATGGTTGAGCTGTATTATATGTTGCATTGATTATATGTAATACAGGGTAAGGATTTGTAAGAAAAAAAGTTCGATGCCTAGGATTTGTAAGAAGAGCATAACATATTATGTATAGGTGTTTGTTCTGGTCCTAGGATTTGTAAGAAAAAAAGGTCCATGCCTTGCTGATAGAACGGTTATCTCGGGGCCTGTGCCTGACAGCAAGACCTTGACTTGGTTGCCAACCTAAAATCTTAATCCCTTCCTGTTTTACCTTTTAGGAGCTACAGGGTAGCTTCTCACTGGAACCAATCTACAAACCAGGTCTCCTGTACAACTGCAGTGAGACTTATGATAACGACTGAGTAATGATGCTGTTATGTATACATGAAATTATCACTTAGATTAGTTTGTTTGTTTCATATGCAGTATGTTACGAGGGACGGTACAAAAAATGGAAGTGGAAAGGATAAATCAACTTATGTACTAGTGTCGAGGAAAGAACAGCCACTTCCTGCTAAACCTGTGCTAGAAGGTGAACCTGGTATGCACACACTACTTCCTATTTCTACATTTGTTAATTTCCGTGGCGGGTACACACACACAATTTGTCAATATACATGTTTGTGTGCGTGTGTGTGTAATATTGTGATAATATTCAGTTCTTGTCGCTTATTATGCTTCCTTTAATAGCATTTCTGGATGTTTATGGATTCCATGAAAATCAATAAGTATAAAGTGCACCTGTACAGGTGAAGTATTGATCTTGATTTAACCTGCCAACTAATCTAGCCATATTTCACTTATGGACCTGTAAAATCAATCTGACTCACCATTGCTATATTGTAATTATGGTCTGAAAAGCTGGCATCTAATTTGGTCCTTTAGCTTTGTCATCCATTAAGAAATTTTGAAAATATCTGGATTTTCATTTGAAACATGGTTAGGCTTAGGCTGAAACCAACTAATGGAAGGCAGTGGGACAGTTGCGTGCAGGAGGGGGAAGAGAATTGGCCGGCAGACAGTGGGCAGTTGAGTGCTGGAAGGTGGTAGCACACGACTGTATGGTCTTGAGATATTTTTGGATGGGGATGTTAAAGTTTTTTTTTACTAGGGTCATAACTTGGTCATGTTTTTGTGCATGGCCGTTAAATCTAACAGCTGGCTGATGGAAGGCTGCAAAGTGATAATAGGTGAAAGTTCATGGTGATAAACAAAAACGAAGTTTGAGATAGTTAAATGACAATAGTGAAAATTCATGGAATTTAAATGCATATTAGCTTAATATTTTTAGTATCAGTATATTATCTAGCGAATGTTGTTAGAGGGGAAGTCGCCCTTGACAGAGCAGCTTGAGAAAAATGGATTCAATTTATTGAAGCCAAATAGGGGAAAGTTCATGGTATCCTCATAAACAAAGAAAGAACTTCGCTGTAGTTAAGTGATAATATGGGAAATTTCATGGCATTTAAATACAAATTAGCTTAATATGTTTAGTAACAATCTATTATCTTGCTAATGTTAGAGGGAAAGTGGCCTTTGACAGCAGATGAAAAAAAAATGGATTAAATTAATCGAAATTATCGAATCCAAAAAAGTTGGTATAGTAAGGGCTTTGTTGTCATTGTTGTTTTAGTAACTATTATTCTCTTTGCAGGAACTGGGAGCAATGGAACAGTTACTGGAGTGGCTGCAGGCGTTGAAACAGGAAAGAGGAGAGTGACGATTTTGAAGGGCAAACAGAGAGAATTCTCATGTAAGCAACTGTTTGTTTTACTTATCTTGAATGACTTGTGCTATATTGTTTTAAGCTTGAATTTTCTAGTGCCAGGGCGCTAATTCTTATGTGCAGGTATCTGATGGTCTGGCACAGCAGAAGAATATCATGTCATCTTCAGTAAGAAACTCACCTGCTTCTCTCTCAAAACAGAATCACCGACAAGAGGCTAGCGGAAGAACCGTAAGAAGCATACTCACTCATAAGGAAGGGGGTCAGGGTGCATCACATACGGAGCAGCAAATGCAGACTACAAATTCAGAGAAGGACAAACGACCACCCCGGCCTTCCATTGCACGCCCAATTGCTAAGGATTATGCCTCTAGAAGTTCTCTTACATCTTTTTCTGATAATGATAGTAAAAGATACATAAATGACAAGGTTTCTTTGAATGGTCCTGGTTCTGTATCGAATACTGATAAGCACGATAAGCGTCGGAGAAATAAGGAAAGACCTGATCGGGGTGTGTGGGCCACATTTCGTCGTTCAGATGAATCTCATCCAAGTGAAGAAACTCTTTCATCATCTTCCTTATCAGCACAGATGCCATCAGATTCTTTAGACAGCATTCAAGCAATGGAGGCTAAAGTTGGAAGTGAGAGTCTGACACTTCCAAATTCCTGTACTGGATTAGGAAGTAATGCATTGACAGCCAATCATATGCCGCTAAGGCATGGGGAGATTAGTTTCAGTAGAAGTGGAGAAATTAGAAGCGGAGGAGGTGGGCGGACGATTGAATCCTGCTCCTGTAGAGAATGGTTAGTGTCACTTTCTTTAAGGACTACTAATTTCTTCAGCATATCTTTATGTAATTTAGTGCATTTAATTTGTCTAGCACTTAGGCATGTCGGCCGCCGTGGACCTGCACCTAATTTCAAGGAAGTTGATAGTTCCATGAGTTTAGCTGAGGGGAGGCTTTCCAAGAGAGGTCCTTCTGGCCATGGTTCCCACGAGGTTAGCCATCATCTATTTGTTGTTTCTGACTTCTTGGCTTCTATTTGTGTTCCTTTTTTAAGCTAGCCTTTTTGGTGTCAGTATATGTTTTTTTATCACAAGTAGCAGTTATTAGCCCTACTAACTTTCTACTTATCTGCAGCGGCAAGTATGGATTCAAAAATCAGGTTCTGCTTCGTAGTTTCCTTTTAAGTGGTATACTGTTTCCCCCTTCTTCTGTTTCTTCTTTCGTTTTTAAATTAGTTGACCATTCAAACAAATGCTTGAATCATAAGACCAACAAACCATTTGGTTATGATGTGCTTGATTTAGATGTCCGAGTAGTTGCAAATAATGCCTTAATCTGATATTAATATTCAACTGCAGATGCTGTACTTATTATGTCCTTAATAGCAGCAAATTTTTTCCACCCCTTGGGTATATTTATGGCCTTGAAGTTAAGTGTAATTATATTATTATTCTAACTTCCATTGTATAATAGTTCCTTTGGCAAATTATATAACCGAACCCGATCCACATATCCTTAATAACCGAGTGGTTCGGTTAACCGACTAGACGTGTCGATCGGTTGGTTAATTTGGTTAAAACCAATAGGTAGTTAGTTCAATGGATAGAACAACATCAATTTTTTTTTTTTTTGGCTTAAGAACATTCATAATTTAGTTCAGTATTGATTGGCATTAACACAATATTTGAAGTTTGTTACAATTGAATATACTTTTCAAAATCTAATGATATATTAAAAATTCTTATCCAACATGAAATGTAACAATGCAAGTCGATAGCCAGAGGAAATACCTTGATCACCATTGACAAGTTTTATTACAAGTTACATTCGTTTTGCATTGAATTGCTCTGTTTAGGGTTCTAAGATTTTAAGATAATGTTAGTTTTTTTTTTAACGGAGAGTAAATATAGATCAAGTAAGAGACGAAAATAAGGAGTAACACCAACATCTGTTGTGAAAAAGAGAAACAAGTGATTCTCTCCTGAGTCGTCTTATCTCCTAACATCTTAAAGTATTGTGAATGAGAGGAGTCTAAAGAAAAGAAGGGAGAAAGAAGTTTCTTGTTGTTATGATATCCGAAAAAGCAAGTTTGGAGCTTCTTTTAAGTTTTGACTAGTACTTTTTTTTATTCTGATTAGTATTATATTATTAATTACTAACCCATTTATGTCTTTGATCCGTTACCTCATGTTTTTCTAAACCTTTAACCCATTTATATAACAAAAAAGAGTTTTTTTTGACAAAAAATTAAGAGGATAAAGAACAGCCAGAATTAAAAGATAGGGATATCCCCGACATAATAGGAAGTCTCACGATTAGAACGAAGTGATCTTTCCCGATAAGTGTATATGCCATCTAAAGAAGTTTCTCAGCAAGTCAATATTTAAAAGATATTTATTGAATGATATAAATGATAAGCAATTTTAAAAACCGGTTTATCTAAAGGGTGCCGTAGGCACGAGACAATTTATCACATAGTTTTGGTGACATGGAGATTTCTAGTATTGTACATAAAACCCATTAATCTTAATTCGGAAAGGTGAATATATATATATATATATATATATATATATATATATATATATATATCCTTCAAATCCATTGGTTAAATGAAGAGAAAATCACAAACCGTATCCGAATCGTAAAATTATTTATAGAACATAACCAAATCGACCGCTAATTAGTTTAGTTGGTTAATCATATTTTAGGTTAATCATGAACACCCCTAGCACCAAGCTTGTGTATCATGAATATAACCTACGAAGTACGTGTACTTCATTTATGAAGGCGTACATATACCGGGTAATGGTATTCAGTGTTCTAAAAATCGACCTAGGTGGCCGCTTAGGCGGTGCCTAAGCGCCTGGTGCCCGCCTAGGCGCCCACCTAGGACCCCTCGACCATGAATGTTTTTTGGTTTTATGTACTATTTTTGCAAATATCAGTGGATTTTTTGGTTTCTTTGAACCATGGCCGCCTAGGCGGACTAGACGCTAGGCGCCCAGTGCCTGCCCGACTAGGCGCTAAGGCGCCCAGTGCCTGCCCGACTAGCGTTTAGCGCCTTTTACAACCTTGATGGTATTTTTTATGTGTATTTTTGAATTTTAATTTAGGGTACTTCATGAGCTTTTCTTTCGTAGTTTGTGGGTTCTTTCGTGTGAGTCATCTCGCCTTATTTTTTTAAAACGACGACAATAGATCAAGAAGGTAGCAGAAGTGTTGATGCCGATGTTGTCGAAGGTCGTGGCGACTTTCGAGAGTCGTGTCTGGTTAGAGAATGTTGGGCTCGATGTGGTTGCAGCGAGACGCATGCTCGACGGACGTAAAGAGTTGGTGTCTTCGGTTGGACTATGGTTAGAGACAAAGAAGAGGCAACAATGGATGCGGACGGCGATGATCGGTGAGACAACTGATGCCCTACTTTGAGGAGGTTGTAGCTGCAGCGTGAACTCGAGGAGGTGGTCTCGGAACAGAGATTGTAGACTCGAGCTGCAAGCCAAAGAAGAAGCAGTCTGGAGACGTGTGGGGTTAGTTTGACGAGGTGGCGTAACCTGGGATGAAGTGCTAGGAGGAACGAAGGACCGGGGAGGGGTTGGCTTCTATCGACTGTGAGAGGGAACTATGGTGGTGGCAGGGTGGTATCGACTTGGTGATGTTGTTGTCCCCACCAAAGGTAGGGACCAGAATGATCAGTGATGATTTGAAGAACGACGACGACCGAAGAGGAAAATGACAACTTGGTTCTTGGGAGTAATGATATATTTTCTTCTTTTTTGTGATGGTTAGCATCGATGAAGGCGACGATGGTGGGCGTTGACGGCGATGTGGAGATCATCGGTAGATCGGAGCCGGAGATCTGATACCATACGATGTAGCCTAAAGACTACACCCTTGAGAGAGCAACACAAAGGCGAATTCATCGAAGTTGGAGCACCAAAACATCGCCGGATGGAGATAACTGATGCCACTGAAATGGGTGCCCAAATCCACATACGTCCGAATCCACAGACAATCCTGAATCCACCAAAGAGAAGAGAAGAATACTTCCCGAATCCACCAAAGAGAAGAGAAGAATACTTCCCGAATCCACCAAAGAGAAGAAGAATACTTCTTCAAATAGTTTTTGTTATAGATTGGTCTACCTTTAATGGCTACAAATCTGGTCCTATGGCTATATATAGCCCTTACAAATGAACCAAACTTTAATCCTAATGAGAAATCCTAATCTAAATCTAAATGATAAAACAATTATCCTAAAAGCTAGATACAGTTAGCCTTATTAATAAACTACATAAAGAAATATCCTAATATCCGTGTGTTGTTTGGTTGTTCCTCACATGATTGTCGGTTGTTGTACCAGATTGGGGTTGTCCCTACATCGTTTTTTGTTACTTGAATCTACATCCTCCAAGTTGCAAGTACAAACCTTAAATTCGCAGCAGGCGAGGTTCTCTTAATTGTAGAGGACATAATTTGTGAGTCATGGAACTATATATGTACTCTCTAATTAGAGCAGAGCCGACCCTGAGTTCATGGGGCCCCTAGGCAAACTTTTAAAATGGGGCCCATATAATATAAAATAATTGAACTAAAAGTAAATTTCAAAAAATGTTGCAGCTAAGAATTGAACCCAGGACCTCTTGTGTGCAAGTTTAACATACTAACACTATACCACAATTGTTTTGTGATAAAGGAGGGTCATGTTACATATTAGTTCTATGTTCGATACAAGAAGATTACTATATATATATATATATATATATATATATATATATATATATATATATATATATATATATAATTTTTTTTTGGGCTCCCAAATTATTAGTTCTATGTTCGATACAAGATTATATATATATATATATATATATATATATATAAAATTTTTTTGGGCCCCCAAATTTTATGGGGCCCTGGGCCAGGGCCGGCCCTGAATTAGAGTATAGTATGGAAGAACTATCAGTAATGAAATTAAACACCATTTTTTTTAGTAAATGCATCAACTAAAATAGGCTAATACCTGCACACTTATTGCTTGCATATACAGGACTAAAACAGGAAAATGCATGTGCCATGCGCTGAAAGTGTTATATTTTTGCCATTTGTCATTGAATTTTGTATTATCCTGTATTCACTGGTTTTAAAATAATAAGTCATTATGTTAGTCTCGTAAGGTTGTGAAAAGTGCTAGGCGCTAGTCGGACGGACACCCGCCGCCTAGCGCGTA
>JANAVB010044214.1:1575875-1709966 GCA_029216955.1 Iris pallida | reverse complement strand
TCATAAGCCATATTAGTAATAAACTCCAAATCTCCCAAACAAGTTCCAATGACTTAACCCTCACTAAAATAGGTCAAAACAAGTTTACTTAACCTAACCAAGTGGTCTTAACCTAGGTTAGTCACTAGGTTAGTCTTCTAGTCAACACAAGTCGAAGTCAACTATAGGCCCAAAATAATTCTCCTAAAAATCACCAAAAATCACCAAAAATCATATTAATTATAATAAGTCCAAATAATAAATAATAATTCCAAATAATTCACAAAATTTTAAAAATGACCAAAATACTCCAAGCTAGAAAAGTGGTAGTGACAATATTTATGTCTCTATTTTGGGCGATCAACCCCAGTCTACCGTTAGAACGAGACCCAAATCCTCTTCCGGACAATATCGAGATTTAAACACAAATTCTTAATAGTATATGATACCCCAAAACTAAATAACCCCATCAATAAAGTGAGGAGGAGTTGTACATGCTCGGATACTTAGGACCTAATACAACAAGAAAAAGAATAATGCAATATACAATCTCATCTTTCTCATATAAAAACAAATTATATATATATAAAGATATACAATATCATCTTTTACATGTATAAACTAAAATTATATGGATATACATGGAGGTTAAGATCCAAATGAGGAGGTTAGAAAGTTGAATTACCTTGTAAGATGAGTCCTACTATACCAAAAGGGCAATGCTAGGGGGACACCAATATTTGACCATATTTTGCTAGCCACATGATGTGACAGCCTATGTGTTAATCATGTATGAGACCACCTTGTAAGATCGATGGCACCTCTAGAGGGGGGTGAATAGAGTACAGTAAAAAATAATTACTAATTAAAAACTTAAGCAGGTGAAGCAAATATAATGAACTTGAAATATAAAGTAAAGCAATAAATATAGTAGAGGAAAGAAAGCAATACGCAGACACAGCAGGTTTATACTGGTTTTCCTCTGAGAGGACTAGTCCAGTTCGTGAGAACTCTTGCTCGCTATAATCCACTATTTTGAATAGAGATTACACCGCGTGCTTTACTCCGAAGAACACGCCAACTTCAACACCGTCGTATTTTTATTCGAAACCTATGATCAAACTTCAACAACACCTTTTCTGAGAAAAACTTTTATACGCCAAGCTTGTACAACTCGAAGACTCATAATCGAAAATCACCGACACTAGAAGAATAGGAGTTGTCTTAGATATTTGAAGGTTTCGGCTCTTTAAAGTAGTTTGAAGGCTTAGAAAGAGATAGAGAAGATGAAGATTGAATTAATGATTAGAAATGACAAATCTTCTATTTTTATAGAAATTTTTAGACATAGTTCGGGCAGAACTCGGTAGGCTAACGTTCATATTTTTGAACGTTTAAGATCCAAAAGACTAGGGGATGCTGCTGACCAGGAGTGATCAAAGGGGGACCTAGTCCGGGCATAACTCAGGCCGAGTTCGGTTGCTAGGATTTCTGGTCAGTTTTGGCTTTTGGATTTGGTTTGATTTTGGGTCAATGATTGGTTAGGTTTTTGGTCTCGATGAATCTTCTAATTGTCAGTGATCCCGACGTACAATTTATCTATACTCAATAAAAAAATACAGAATAAAGTATGAAAATTTTGTAGGGACAAAATCTGCAATCTTATGTTTCTTTTCATATCAAACTCAAAGTTTTAGGTCAATAATCAAAATCGGTTTGACCATGGCTAAATGGGCCAACACACCTCATTAATGATACCAACACATAGGTTGTCATGTCATGTTGTCATCAAAATATGGTTAGATTTTTGTGTCCCCTAAGTATTTTTCTATCATAAAAGGAGTTTTCCTATAGTACCATAATTTGTAGTGTGTGTCAAGTTTGGGCGCTTCACGTACCATAATGTTATAGTGTGTGTCAAGATTTGAAGCAAGATCAGATTGTTGAAGCAAGATCATATTGATGACTCAGCTTAGTAGACAAGACTTATTTTGTACTTAACATATGAGCTCACGTAGTAGGGTGCGTAAAGTTGATCCTTTCTTCAATATATGTAAAATTAGTCATATGCACGTGCTTTGCATGTAAAAAAAACCCTTTGATATTGTTGAAATATAATTTAAATTATGAGTTATAGATATAACTTGGATATGTTTTAATCAATATCTGTTATAGATATGTTTATATTTTAATTAGTACTAGTATATATGTACGTGCGTCGCACGTATTTCATATATTATTATTAGGAAGACTAAAAGGCGATTGTTATAATTATTATAATATCTATTAAGACTAATTAGGAAGACTAAAAGACAACGTATAACTACCTAATCGTTCCATTAATTTAATGAACAATATTAATTAATAAACATAAGGAAGGACATATTTGGAAAGAAAAATCTAACGATAATACCTAACTTTTCCTACTATACATAAGATTTATTACAGATATGCGTGTAGTAGTTAAATAATATTATATATTTAAACTACTAGTTATGATTTAATTTTTAATAATGCGAGAATATATATATACGACTAATTATACGTATCATTTTTAGTCACTTTCAAGCTTCTTTATAATAGTAGCGATGTAGGACATTTAAAAATGAGTGACAATTCAATTGAAAAATAATAGTTTAAAAACTTTTTATTATGTTCTTTGTTTGTAATTTTTGTGATGGGATTGCAATAACTTTTTCACTATTTGCTTTTGTAACCTCACTGATCCAGAATAATGAGATTCAGAATATTTTATTATTTTTAAAATATTTTATTCGAACTTATTTAGGATTATTATAATATTTTATTTGAATTTATTTAAGCTTTGATTATCTATTAGGTAATTAGTTATACTTTATGGAATTTATTTATAGTTGATTATGATTTTATCTCACTTGAATTATTTTATTCTGATTTTCTACTTTGGAGAATGGCATGACATTTTGGTAGTTATAGAATAGTGGCAAGTTAGTAATTTAGAAAAAAAAACATTGAATTAATTGCTGATTAATTATTAGTTATGGCTAATGTAGAGGATTCTCTCTAACTACTTTCTAACTAACTAACTAACTTGTCACTAATTTCTAACTAACTCCTAAATACCAAACTTGGGTCCCAAGTTTCATTCTCCTATAAATACCCCTAATTATTGTTAGTCCTAATCATTCCAGCCTAATTACCTACTCATCCACATAACCACCATATTCGTGTCCAGCTTGTGTCCAGTTGTGTCTATCCCATTTCATTCATTTCTACTAGCTATTACATATACAATTTCGTGTTCGAACTCCGCGAACACACCGACTCAGCCCATTCCCGTGTCCAACAACCTGGAAACAGTTAACAATTGTTCCTATTCATGTATCTTGCAACCCAGGACACGACACAATATCCATACAAACTCCACTGGACACTCCAGAAAACCCTAACCCTAATTCTCTAGCTTTTCTTGCCCTGCCGCCTGGCTGGAGTTAATCACCGCCTCCGTCGTGTCCGTCTGACCTCGTCGGAGCTGTTTGTGTCACCACCGTCAGATAAGGACCCCGTCGCTGTCGTCCAGTTCCTTTATGCTGCCTGGAAGCGTCGTGTCTGTAGCCTCCTCTGCCGTTCAGATCCTTGAGCATCGTGCCCATCTCGAGCATCGTGCCTTGCTCCAGGTCAGTTGCCTGGACCAGCCTTGAACGTAGCCGCTCGTCGCCTCCACGAGCCAGCATCGTCGTACCTCCTTCCTCGAGCCTACTGCTGCTTCCGATCTCCTCCGCCAGAGTCGTTCCTCTCCATCAGTCCTCGTTGTCACCGCCTCTGGCCTCGCCGTCTTCCTCCGCATCTAGATTGGGGTCGCAGCCATATCTGCATCGAGGAAGCCTTGCCTGAGAACCCTCATAGCCGCTGCCCGTCTTCAAGAAGCGCAGTACGCCACCACTGTAAGTTTTCTTCCTCTTGTGCTTCGTCTCCCTTTCAGCTTCCAGGGTTTTGTTATTTCAACTCTGTAGTGTGTAGAGAACGTTGAGAGAGAAAATAATTGAATTAGGATTCCACTTAGGGTTAGGGCCGACAGTGTGGTGAGAAGAGTGGGATGAGAGAGTCAACTCTCTAATTATTAGGGTTTTTGTATAAGCTTGGGTCAGGTTTTGGGCCTGAGTTAGCGGGCCATAAGAAAATAAGGGAATATTGAGCAACAATAAAAGAAGTGATTCTGTGGGTTGTTAGGTTTTCTTGAGTGTTAGTAAATCGTGCAAGTGTGCTGTGCGTGGGTGTGTTAGGGATAGAGCAACGGGTTATTGAGCCGAGTCAAGTATAATGGATGGGCTAGATCCGTAGGCTTGGTTTGTAGGAAGAAAGAATAAGAGTCAACAACAACTGTGGTATTGGTAGTAAGTCGGGCCTAGTATTGGGCTCTAGGGGTGAGCAGAAAACGGTTTTGGGCCAAAAATCGACCCGAACCAACCCAAAAAAAATTTCGGGTTGGTTTCAAACAAAACGGGTCGATAATCGATTTACAAAACTGTTATATTTGATTTATCGGTTCGGGTCACGAATTTTGGTTTCGGTTTTCGACTCGACCCGAAAACCAAAATCATGGATGCAATTACATGTTTACCCCCTCCCTTATATATACACAAAAATGCCAACTAACCCTAACATTCTCGCTCTAACTCTCATCTACCGCCGCTCTCCTTTCTCCACAGAAAAAAACCAATTGGACACCCTCTCATGGCCTCTCCTCTCTTTCGAACCTCTCTCCACTGTCTGCACTATTCTCTTCTCTCCTTTCCTCTCATCAAGAGTCAGGACAGGAACTATTCTCTCCAAATAAAGAAAAAAAAACTTTTGTGCTATCTGTGCTCAGTTCTCTCACTACCAAAATAAGTCATATCAGCGACGAAATTAGCGACGCAGACTTAAAACGTCGCTAATTTTGTTGGATTTAGCGACTCCAAATGTATGCGTCACAATACGTCGCTGATACCGACCAACAGCGACATATTGCGACCACCTTTAGTGTAATAAAAATCAACGTCGTTGATTTGCGGAAAACGCGCTAGTTTTATTAGTTCAGCGCGTTTAGCGTCGCGAAAAGATTAAGACATCGCCGAATATTAAAGGAAGGCCGACGCTTTGCGACGTATTTACGGACGTCGCTAACTTCCCCTAAATAGGGTTTCCTCGGTTCGACTTTTCATTTCTCCCTTTCCCCAAATTTTTTGTCCCGACCTCGACGAGCCCGACCCCTTCCCTCCGACGCCGCCATCCATCCTCCACCGTGAGTCCCTCTCCTCCCTCGGCGAGCCCCTTCTCCTCATTCTCTCCACCGCGAGCCCCTTCTCCTTCTCCACGCGAGATCCTCCTCCTCCTCCTCCACCACCGTGAGGAGACTGAAGGTAAACCTAATCCCAATTGAGGTGTTTTTCGTGTCCAAAATGGACACAGAGACACATTACGACATGTGTTCACTGATACAGTGTGTTTGTGAGGTTTTGGACACTTTTGTCCATTTGTTGGACACGTGGACACCCCAAGCTTGCATATATGTATTTCACCTCTGTACACTTAATCCCTCCTCCTCCACCACCGAACTTGTCCTCCTGCTCCTCTCCACACCGGAGGAGACTGAAGGTAAACCCTAACCCTAATTGAGGTGTTTTCGTGTCCAAATGGACACGGAGACACATTACGACATGTGTTCATGATACGGTGTGTTCGTGAGTTTTGGACACTTTGTGTCCATTTGTTGGTCACGTGGATACCCCCAAGCATGTATATATGTATTTCACCTCTGTACACTAATCCCCTACATCACTTGTGTATTTTCGTATTAATTTGGATTTGCATATTGGGTTTGGGTTTCGATATAGTGTTTGATACATTGTTTCACCTGCAAACATTCCTACACTTATTTTAGACAACAAGTATATGAACAATTAGTCAACATCTATTTGTTGAAGTATGGTACTCCATTCTTCGTAAGTTCTAGCTATATATGTCTCAAGATCCAATACTCAAAAATCCCAAGAAGAAGAAAGAATAAAATGACATCGCTCAACACCCTATGACAACTCTTTGTAAAATTGTGGTAAAGTGTGAGTTCTATAGTATGAGTTCTACAGTATGGTTTCTTTGTAGAATAAAATGACATCGCTCAACCTATCGATCCTCTATCAAGTCTCTCATCTATTGTCTTAAAGTGTGAGTTCTACAGTAGTTCTCTTTGTAGAATTGTGTTATTATAGAGACAACAAAGATTTCCTATTTTTACAGGTAATATGGCAACATGTGTAAGAGAATATATAGGTGTGTGTTTGTGTTTGAAAGGGAGTGTCACAAGAGTAAGGCGTGAGCAGGTGTAGTATTTTGAGCTGTGAGAGTGTTTGTTCTATTGAGGTTAGTACCAACTGTATTTTGACTCCAGCTCCAGCTCCATTTGCATTAATCTATGGTACGACATGGTGATCAGGACATAGTCCCTACAGCCATTCGACTGGCGAGGCAGAAACTATGTAGTCGTAGATAAAGTTGACTGTCATCCGACCCTCACCCCTCTGCTTTCGAAAATGTACTCAAATTACATGATGGTTCCTTTAGCTTGTTTATGTTACAATTATATTATTTGTGACTATCGATTTACCATATGGCACCCATGACCCGAGGAGCGGCACGTCGTTTGAGGGAAATAGTGAATGCTGGGGTGGCTCCTCCTACAGTTAAGAAGGAAATGGCCGGTTGCTAGTGAGACCGGGAGTTCTATTCATCCAGCACCGGTAGCTAGTGAGACGGGAGTTCTTCGTGCAACACTTGCAAGGGACGACATCTCTCCTCACGCCAAGATTGCTTTTTCGAGGTGGTTGCGTAATCGTATCACTGACGTTTGTATGAGCAGCGTGGTTCTCATTAGCTATTAGTACTTATTTGTTGGACTTGTATTGGGTTATTTTTGTATTAAACTATTTGTATTGGACTACATTTATGAATTAGGACTGTGTCAATCTCTGGATTGTATTGGACTACGACATGGTGATCAGGATATAGTTCCTGCAGCTATTCGACTGGCGAGGCAGAAACTATGTATCCGTAGATAAAGTCGATTGTCCTCGACCCTCATCCCTCGGCAATGATGATACGACAACCAACCGGAGAGGATACTCTAAGAGATCCATCTGAGTAGGACGTATACTCTGAGAGATCACCTTTACAAGAATTATCAGTAGTGGGATTGAGTATTGGAGGAGTATTATCAGAGTATACGTCCTACTCAGATGGGTCTCTCACCGTTAATATTTTTTCTGACGGCATGGTGGATGTGCTCCCTTATAGATTCTTGCTCCGAGCCAAAACTTTGCCCCAGAGCTCAAGTGGACATCCTTGGTGTAGAGCTCGAGTGAGAGGTTCCTGACAGCATGGTGGTCTCCTTTGTAAGTATCCGTGCTCATCCCACATGGTGTGGGACGAGCACGGATACTTTGACAAAGGAGACCACCATGCTGTCAGGAACCTCTCACTCGAGCTCTACATGAAGGATGTCCACTTGAGCTCGGGACAAAGTTTTGGCTCGGAGCAAGAATATGTTGACGGAGCACATCCATCATGCCGTCAGAAAAAATAGTAACGGTGATGAGACCATCTGAGTAGGATGTACTCTGATAATATCTCCTCCAGCACTCAATCCCACTACTGATATCATTCTTGTAAGGTGATCTCTCAGAGTATACATCCTACTCAGATGGATCTCTCAGAGTATCCTCTCGGTTGGGTTGTGTTCTGAGCCATCCGTACTTACAGTATTTGTATTTTCGGCGAACCCAGGGATTGGATTCTGTATTTTGTATTTTGGTTTCTGTATTTTGTATTTTGGTTTTGTATTTTGATTTTGTATTTTGGTTTCTGTATTTTAGTTTTGTATTTTGGCTCCAGCTCTATTGCATTAATCTACGGTACGACATGGTGATAAGGACATAGTCCCTGCAGCCATTCGACTGGCGAGGCAGAAACTATGTAGCCGTAGATAAAGTTGATGTCCTCCGACCCATCCCTCAGCAATAATGATCGACAACCTATCAGAATCCGCGACTCTCTTCGTTCTTGGATTGATCACCTTCCAATCTCTCATTTCCCTCCGGGTCCACTCTACTCCCAATCTCTTCTCTTTTTACACGGATCTACAGAATCAATACCATCCAAGGAAGGAAAACTGAATCAGCATTGTCTTTCGGATCGTCCTCATCAAGGCATAACGGGCTGCTTAGCGTGCCCAGCTTCTTCAACTTCTCGCTGGCTGCAGAGTCGAAATGGGAACGGGTCCTCTTTGTCAGCCCGGAGCTCTGACTCGCATCGTCGCCGCGCTACCGGTTTTCTCTCCTCCTCTGATGCGGGTCATAATTAAGAAAAAAAATTTCATACCTCTTCTTCACATAACATTATTGCCGCTTGTACTCGAGCCTCCTCGTCTGTGACGCTATCTAACTTCTCGGTGCCTACATTATCACTCGAATCTCTCCTTCGACTCGTATCGTCCTCTTTGCATGTCTTTTCGCTCCATGTCTTGCAATCATCTGCTATCACCGTCGACTCATTCGACTCTTCTCCGATGACTCGAGGAGGAGAGGAGGAGGAGGAGGGGAGGAGGAGAGGAGGAGGAGGAGGAGGAAGACTCGGAGAAGGAGTCGAATGAGTCAGCGGTGATAGCAGATGATTGTAAGACAGGGAGCGAAAAGACGGAGAAGAAGAGGACGATACGAGTCGAAGGGAAGATTCGAGTGACAATGTAGGCACCAAGAAGTTGGATAGCGTCACAGACGAGGAGGCTCGAGTACAAGGCGGCAATGATATTTATGTGAAGAAGAGGTACGAAATTTCTTTTCTTAATTATGACCCGCGTCAGAGAAGGAAAGAAAACCGGTAGCGCGGCGACGAGTGCGAGTCAGAGCTCCGGGCCGACAAAGAGGACCCGTTCCCATTTGACTCTACAGCCAGCGATAAGTTAAAGAAGCTGGACACGCTGAGCAGCCCGTTATGCCTTGATGAGGACGATCCGAAAGACAATGCTGATCAAGCATCTTCCTTCTCCTCTCCTCCACCATGGCTCTGGACCCATCTGCTCCTCCTTACTTCCTTTCTTCTATTTGACTCTCTCAGCCACAGATGATATCCAGCTCAAGTGTAGAGTCGGAGGAGAAGAAGTGGGCAGGAAGAGGAAGGAGAAGCAGCACAACCGGCGGCATGACCCGAAGGAAGTACAAGTATTTTCTTCAAATCCGTAGGAGAACTATAAGGATATATCTTTTCACAATATGTCACCTTGTTAAAGACCCTTAATGTGAATATCATGTTACCGCAGTGTCGGAAGACTAACATGTCATAATTTTCTAAGCCGTGTGTTTTGACATAATCCTCCCAACTCTTTCCTCCTATGTAGTAATCTTGCATTATTACATAGAACTAAAATCTGGTTGGAGGATTATGTCAAAACACACAGCTTAGAAAATTATGACATGTTAGTCTTCCGACACCGCGGTAACATGGTTGTCACATTAAGGGTCTTTGACAAGGTGATATGTTGTGAAAAGATATATCCTTATAGTTCTCCTACGTATGTTGAAGAAAACCTCTGTACTTCCTCCGGGTCATGCCGCCGGCTGTGCTGCTTCCCCATCCTCTTCCTGCCCACTTCTTCTCTCCGACTCTACACTTGAGCTGGATATCATATGTGGCTGAGAGAGTCAAATAAGAAGATGGGAAGTAGGAAGGAGCAGATGGGTTTAGAGCCATGGTGGAGGAGAGGAGAAGGAAAATGCTTGATCAGAACTTGAGGTGGAAAAGTTGTGACGTTGATAGCGTAAGAGAGGGAGAGGGTGAATGGAGGAAGGGAAGTGGCTGCATGTCTTTGGCTCACTCGAGTGGTATTTGTCCTCCGACCCTCATCCCTCGGCAATGATGATACGACAACCTATCACTATATCTTATAAAGTAGTAGATGATGTCTTAGTATTACATTATGTGAGTTCATCTTGATTCTGTTATATTCTTCAGATACTAGATACGATAAGAACATATACTACACCATATGTACAAAACATAGATGATTCCCACTAATGTATGCTAGAATGAATTTTGGGTTATGTTCTGAGCCATTCGTTCCCATATTTTGTGTGATTGTTGTAGACTTGGTTATAGGGACTGAAACCTGTGTACATCGAGAAATGGACATTCTGTGATTGTTTGGATCCTATTCTACAGTGAGAAATGGTTATCTTTTTCAATTGCAGGGAGAAATGGATATTCTGTATTTTATTTTATTTATTTTTTTTTGCAGATTTAGCGACGTTTACCGACGTCCTCCGACCCTCATCCCTCGGCAATGATGATATGTCAACCTATCACTATATCTTATATAGTAGTAGATGATGTCTTAGTATTATATTATGTGAGTTCATCTTGATTCTGTTACATTCTTCAGATACTAGATACGATAAGAACATATACTACACCATATGTACATAACATAGATGATTCACACTAATGTATGCTAGAATGAATTTTGGGTTGTGTTCTGAGCCATTCGTTCCCATACTTGGCAATTAAGCCATTCGACTGCGAGGCAGAAACTATGTATCCGTAGATAAAGTTGACTGTCCTCCGACCCTCATCTCTCGGCAATGATGATACGACAACCTATCACTATATCTTATATAGTAGTAGATGATGTCTTAGTATTACATTATGTGAGTTCATCTTGATTCTGTTACATTCTTCAGATACTAGATACGATAAGAACATATACTACACCATATGTACAGAACATAGATGATTCACACTAATGTATGCTAGAATGAATTTTGGGTTGTGTTCTGAGCCATTCGTTCCCATACTTGGCAATTAAGCCATTCGACTGGTATCGACGGTGTTGGATTATTATATACCATTTCGGATTAGTATCGTTGGAAAGTAGTCGACAATGCTTCGTATTGTGAAGTGATATTGTTGTAGACTTGCTTATATGGACTGAAATCTGTGTACAGCGAGAAATGGACATTCTGAGAACTGGACATTGTGTGATTGTTGTAGACTTGGTTATAGGGACTGAAACCTGTGTACAACAAGTTTTGGACATTCTGTGATTGTTTGGATCCTATTCCATGAGAAATGGTTAGCTTTTTAAACTGCAGAAAGAAATGGATATTCTGTATTTATTTTTTTTATTTTTTTTGCAGATTTAGCGACGTTTACCGACGTTTACCGACGTCCTCCGACGTAACTTTGCGTCGGTAAACGTCGGTAGATAATCGATATTATCCAGTGTACCGACGTTACGCGACGTCAATATATGTCGGAGGACGTCGGTAAACGTCCGTAAAAGTCGCTAATCATCCCCAGGAATTCCCAGGATTTACCGATGTTTCGCGACTTTGATCATGTCACTAAACCACCGACGAGTCGACGGTAATTCGTCGGTAAATTTACCGACGCGTAGCGACACCATATTTTACGTCGCAAAGCCACCGACGACACGACGGTAGACGTCGGCATTATACCGACGTATAGTCACGTCGGCAAACGTCGGTAATTGCGACGATTGGCGACGTTTAGATGATCAGCGACTAACATTTTTGCGACCAGCCAGAAACGTCGGTAATTTCGTCGCTAAATATTGTTAGCGACGAATATTGTCGTTTTAGCGACGTCTTTAGGCGTCGCTAAAACGACTTATTCTGGTAGTGTCTAAGGAACTCTTCTTTGGGGAAGAAATTAGGTTTTCATGCTTTAATTTTTTATTCATGCTTCGATTTTTTATCCTTCGATCTACGGTCATGCATGCTTCAATTTTGATGTTTATGTGCAGATCTATTGTGATATCATGATTTGGGGAAGAACCTTCTAGTTTTTTTTCCTAGAGGTTTTCAAAGTTGATTTTTGTAATATATATAGTTTGGCTTCCGACCATGACGTAGATGTGAACACAACAAGAGATGATATACTATCCGGACAGTCGTTGGCCAAACAGTCATCCAAGGGATATTCATCTTCTTGCTTGTCGACCATGCAGAGCTCTTCCAAAGAGGAATACTAGCAGCAACATCTCATCTTTCTGTTTGATGCTTACTTGGTTTCTTTTTCATGATTTTTTTATATGAATTTTCGTTTGATGCTCATGTTGCTTGGTTTCTTTCTTCTCAGAACACATTTAATTTTACTTTCTTTTGATGCCTTTAGTTTCATTTTTCTCATAATACATTCAGTTTTCCTTTTATTTTTTAAAAAAATTTTGGATGCATTTACTTTCCTTTCTTTTCAGAACACATCTAGTTTTGTTTAAGTTTAACCCAGCCCAACCGAAATAATCGAACCGAACCAAAATTTTATATGGTTCGGTTCGGTTCAGTTAGTGTAAAAAAATTGGTTCAGTTCGGTTGATTTTAAAAAGGGTTCAGTTTTATCCTGTTGTCTGAAAATCGGTTCGATTTGAACCGAACCGAACCGATGCTCACCCCTATTGGGCTCCGTGGGGTCGGGCCAATACTAGAGAAAGGAATAAGAGAGAAAAAGAATAGACAACAGCAACATGGACCGAGCCCTATATGCCTGGGACCGAGTCCAGGAGTAGGGATGAATGACCTTAGGTTTATGGGCTTAGTTTAGATGGCTGACTTTAGGATTTGGTTTAGACTGAGCCATGATGGATGTGCCCAATTGAGTAAATATTTAGGTGGCAGTAACAAGAGATTTGGGGTTTTTAGTAAATTTATTCATATGGTTAGTGATAGGGAGATTTATAGTTCTCAAAAGATTGGTAACTCGAATATTAGTTATTGGTGGGTTAACTACTGAAGTTAGTTAGAGGTAGAGTAGAAATCAATAATTGTTAAGATTTAAATAAATAGTCTAGTTTAGGACCAAATCTTGAACTAGAACTTAATCTTCTGTTCTGCTATCTATAGGTGACTTACAGTCGACTTCACCCTTCGGTAAAGGCAAGTACTCCGTATTATGTTCTCAATATTAAATAAATACAATTTATTTTATTTCCTAAGTTAACATGAATCATATTACGATACGATTTTCTGACACGTATCATGACTCTTGCATCGCATGATTTTATTTAAGTCTTGGATCTTATTTGCTATGAATTTCTAAATCATGAATCAAAGACATCAAGTTCCAAATCTTGCTTGATATGAATTACAAGTAAACAAGTTCCGAATCTTGCTTGATATGATTTTATGAATCATGGAAAAAAGGAGAAATACCGAGTAGATTTATGGTCAATCCAGTATAGTCTGAAGCATAGCTTGATATACACTGCACGTATGTCCAAGTCTGATCAGTCTGAATCTAAACCTTAGCCTGCCACATGTCGAAACAGTATTTTAAATCACCTAGTTTACTAGTTGAACATCCTTGATCCCTTGTCTGACTCTGTGACTAGTTTAAACATGTTTTATTACGATTCTCATAGTTTCTCGTGTTGCATGTTGTATTTCATTACAATGTTCATGCATTATCTGGTTCAGTTTTCTATTTATATTTTATGTTTTATTTATTATTGTGTTATATTTTACGGGGATGTACTTTGCTCATTTCATGACTGGATGGTTGTCTACCAGGTGTTAGCATGTTAGCTTGGAGGATTGCTTTGGAAGACTTAGAATTAGTATAGAACCATTTAATTATTATTGTATATTATTTCGAGGATTTGGCCGAATTTGCTTCCGGGATGAGATGGATATGTATCAAGTACCAAAAAGAGATATAATGGATTGTGATCGTGTGTGTGTTTGATTGTTTTCTGTTTAATAGTTATGTGATTGAGCATAGATCGATATCATTATCACTTGAGGATTCTCGATGACTAGAGAACTTACTACCATTGTCAACGACAGCGTAGGCTAGATACGCTCACTTGCCGTACCCGATCATGTAGGTGCGAGGCGTGACAGATTTAATGTGTCATATAGACGGATGCAATCTTGTCAAGAGATGTCACGCCCCGCTCCCGTAGGAGTGATCGTCCTCGCTAAGGCGTGATGCCGCACGAGCCTAGATTGCGCTCGTGCAAGGCGGGTTCCATAACGGCCGATTTCAGCGGCTGCGACAGGGTCGTCGCACAGAAGTCCCAAGCAGAGACATTGAATAATAGCAGCAGAATTTAGAACAAAACACAAGTTATTCAAAGAAGCTCTTTTTTGATATTGAAACAAAGGTTACAATGGGACGCAAGGCCAAGATTACAATCGCTCAAACTCACTCTTCTCACATTACAAGTCACTCAACTCTCTCTCATCTCTCAAATACAAGTTTTGAGCCAGCGGATGCTTCGGAAGGCGACGTCCATACATTATGTCCCGTATAAGTGTAAGCCCCCTGAATTTTTGAGATTTATTTTTTTGAATTTTCTAAATGAATTATTATCGATAATTTATTTTGATTTAATAAAATTTGATCATTAAATGCTCTTTACCGTGACTTGGATTTCTAGAGCATCAGGGATGCCAGTCTCTGGAAACTTTCTTCTTGAAGTTTGTAGTAGATGAGATTATCTTCATGTTGATATATCGTGTCCCACTCGAACTTGTTCCCTCGTGCTCCATTTGCTTCGCACAACTTTCGGGTCAATTTAGACTAATTTATCGTCTGCCGTAATTTGTGACTTAACTTCCAATTTAATTTCGGGACCCGACATCAGTCCAATCCAGTCGACCCAATATATGGTTCTGGCATATTTTGAGTCTACTATGCACGTGCCACTTGCGTGCCACCGATTTGATCTCCCTTGTGCTCCTATTCCATCTATGATTTTTATTTGGTTTAAAATTGTTATTTTAATTAAATCTTGGCCCCAAGCTTGTCCAACTTGACCCAATACCCAACCCAAATTGGTGTGACCCTACCATGCCTACCTATACACCCCACTGATATTTTTCCTTGTTTCCCTACTGTCACTCCCCGATCCCACTAGGGTTGTCCGTCTTGCCTGGATCCCTGCGGGATCGATCGTCCTCGCTAAGGCGTGTTGCCGTGCAAGCCTAAGTTGCGCTTACACAAGGCCATGTACCTGCACAAAACAACTAGTCAAGCAAAAACACACGCACGCACCCATTCATTGCAGAAAACCAAATATTGGACACAGAGATTTGAAATGGAAATACTTCTTTTATTGATAACTTGATAGGAATACAAGTACAAAGCTTTGCAAACTCAGAGTGCCTTATATTGGCTACATGATTCTCTTTGAAACTCTCTTTTGAAAATAGCCGTAATGCCCATACATGATATCCCTTTATTACAAGCTGGAATTGAAAGACCCCTTCAAAGGAAATGAAAACTTGAAACTTGACTGGAAAGAAAATGAAGATTCGAGGCAGTCCGCAGCTCTACTGGGCTAGACGAGCTTTAGTGCCTCTCCTGAAATCCCTCTGTCTTCTTTGCTTTCTGAAAAGGATGTCCACAACGTGGGTCAGCACACATCATGTACTGGCAAGCGGCACTTCGTCGAAACTCACAAATATCTGCACTAATTCAATATATGAAGCTACACATTTACTAGTGATCTTTCTACTTGTCTAGGTTCTTTTTAATAATTCATAAGAAATATGACAGTAAAATTATGCATAACCAACTTACCAACGCCGACAGTCATCCCTGCACAAAACAGGTTAGCACAATTTGCATATGAATATAGGAAGCATACTTAACCATCATCGTTCATTGTTAGGTTTGCAATAAGAATTTGTTCACATGCATGTCCTAACTACATGGTGGTCCATGGGCCTGTCCCCCATGATTAGCCGCTGTGACTCAATGGTTCAGCTCGTCGCTAAGGACACAACATTCCCGAGGTGTAGCATTTACCCCGAGGTACTATTACAATCTCTCCTAGGCCGATCGATCCCAGGTGCCCCCAGAATCGTCGAGAGACTATTACCTTGTTAACAAGTTGTCCGAGACCAATGCATGACTTGTTCTTTCTATCAGATAAAATCTAGCAGTGCGACAGATAGCGACCAGTTCATAACTAGCCTTAATCGTTCGGTCATTTATTTGTATTCAGTTCTCATTCGGTCATTCGATAGCATTCAATAACATTTTATTTCTTTGCAGTCATTCGTTAGCATTCATTCTTTTTCTTATCTTTTGTTATTGAGGTATCATTGATCACAGAGACAAGGCAACAGAGTGGACCGAGCCCCACCCCGGCGACTGAGGGGGGCTGCTAATGTTCGTGAAAGAGGCACACTGGGCGGGCGTGCTTCGACCGTGTCAGACATCATTTTTATTAGGGCGTACAAATAAATGCAAGCCTGGTTAAAGCAACTCACCGAGATGAATCTTAGTTGAGAGAAGGAGGGATTTCACGCGTCGTTCATGAACAATTCACGCGACCTACATTGGCACCAATAGTTGATTAGCATACTTCGTCTCTTTCTCTCAAGATTCAGAATGAATACGAAATATGATGAAAGCGAACAATGAAAACCAATCATCGAAAACCAACACGAAAACGCATTCATCAAAACCAAGCAGCGAAAGAAAAACATCCAACAAAACTCTTGGATTCATTTCAATAGAAGCCAATCCATCAATTGGAAAGGTTCATTACATTTCATCCGTGATCAATCGATATCGGCAAAGGTTTCACCAAATACTCAGTTCAAGACTAAGTCAGCAAGCCGTAGGTATTATATAGTGGACCGCGAGGAGCGGGGCACTACATAATAACCCACTGAGAAAAAGTTTTGTCTTCAAAACGTAAGAAACAAACTCACCTCCACTATTGTTACATTCTGGATCAAGCAACGTGGAGAGATTATAGACGCGCACTGTCGCGGTGTTGGCATTCCGCAACTGTTGATTGTGCGGATGGTCTCGGAGCGGCGGTGGGCCTGGCAGCTGCCCACGCTCTTCAGTGTCATTACGATTCTGAGCCGTTCTATTATTTTTTGGGCAATTCCTGACGGTATGGTCCGGGCTTCCACAGCTGAAGCATGACTTGTTTGCGAACTGACAGACTTCTTTGGTGTGCCCGTGGCGGCCGCAGTAGGTACACTCAGTTCTCCTGTGCTGATCATTGTCTGTCTTATTTTCTCCTTCAGTCTTTTTCTCTCCGTCATGATATCTCTTAGCAGGCTGATTCCGACTGTACTGTATTTTATTGGACGCCTTCTTCAGGCAGAACTGTTCCACCTGTAGCGCCGCCTCAAAGGCCTGAGAATATGACCCACATTCTCGATTTAACACACTTAACTGGATATCATCATTCAGGCCTCCAACGAATCGATTTATGTGAGTCTGCTCAGTGGGAAGCATGACAGCGGCAAAATTTGCCAGCTTAACAAATTCAGACTCATAGTCCTCCACAGACATATCTCCCTGTTTCAGTGTGATGAAGTCATCCTCCATCTTCTTGCTCATGGCTGGAGACAGATATTGATCCAGAAATGCCTTCTTGAATGAGGCCCATGAGATCTTTCCATTTCTAGCCGTTGCGAGCAGCGCCGGCTTCTTCGACTTCCACTAATCCTTTGCCCGCAGCCGTAGAAGCAGAACGGCACAAACTACCTTCTTGCCACTCGGAACTCCCATAAACGCGAACAGACTCTCCATTTTATCAATCCAGTCCATCACCTTGTCGAGTGATGTCATGCCTTCAAATTCCGGAGTTTTCGCGTCTAAGAAGTCCTTTGGCCTAAAGGAAGTGTGCCTTTGCGCCGGCTGGGGCTCGTCACCCTCCACGGGCTCAATCTCGGGAGTTTCCGTTGGTTTAGTCGCTGCGGTGGTATCTCGATTTACCGCAAGCGCCGTGACAATTTGAGTCAAGGACTCCAACTGTTTCTGCTGGGCCTCTATTTGGGCCTGTTGTATTTGATTGCGTTCCTCAGTGTCCTGCCTCTGCAGTTCCAATAATGTCATGATCCGTTCTATCGGATCTGTCGAGGCAGATAGGCGAGGAGGGGCTATTTCTCTACAAAAAGAGTATAACTTCTGTCAGTCTCATAAAATATTATGGACTTATTGTATGGGGCATTGGTTTTCATAACTCAAAATCGGGACTCTTTTGAAAGCCATCAAAATACTTTATATACTTTTTCGAAAATGATATTTGCAAGAGGCCAAGGACGTAAAACCTGGCTCTGATAGCATTCAATAACATTTCATTTCCTTTGCAGTCATTCGTTAGCATTCATTATTTTTCTTATCTTTTGTTATTGAGGTATCGTTGATCACAGGGACAAGGCAACATAGTGGACTAGAGATCATTTTTATTAGGGCGTACAAATAAATGCAAGCCCGGTTAAAGCAACTCACCGAGATGAATCTTAGTTGAGAGAAGGAGGGATTTCATGCGCCGTTCACGAACAATTCACGCGGCCTACATTGGCCCCAACAGTTGATTAGCATACCTCGTCTCTTTCTCTCAAGATTCGGAATGAATACGAAATGCGATGAAAGCGAACATTGAAAACCAATCATCGAAAACCAACACGAAAACGCATTCATCAAAACCAAGCAGCAAAAGAAAAACATCCAACAAAACTCTTGGATTCATTTCAATAGAAGCCAATCCATCAATTGGAAAGGTTCATTGCATTTTATCCGTGATCAATCGATACCAGCAAAGGTTTCACCAAATACTCAGTTCAAGACTAAGTCAGCAAGCCATAGGTATTATATAGTGGACCGCGAGGAGCGGGGCACTACACCTACTCAAAAATATCCTCCTCTTTACAAATATCTATTTCTCTCTCTTGTATATATATATACACATATATATATATATAATATATATATATATACAAATATCTCTTCTCTCTCCTTTCTAAAATATCCCACACCCTCACCCATCACCATCAGCCCCCCTTCAAGTACACGAGCAGTACTAGCCCCCTTCTCCCTTAACTATCTCTCTCTCTCTCTATATATTATATATACACACACCTCACATAAATAACTCCTCTTTTCTCTCTCCTCCCTCAAGACCAGCAACAACTAAGCCCCCCATGCTCGGCCGGCCTCCATCTCCCAATGGCCGATTCCTTTCTCTTCCTCCTCCATGGCTGATCCCCTCTCTTCCTCCTACTCTTCATCTCCATCACCATCTCTACACACCACCATCATCACACCATTACCCTCATCAAATCGCCGCCACCACCATCACCGACGTCCACCACTCGCCGTGCCTATGCCCACCTCATTGGGCCACCGCATGCGCAGCCATGTGCTGCACAGCGGCGCAGCAAGCCACCAGCACCAGCAGTTGCAAATGCAGCACCAGCAGTTGCAAATGCAGCAGCAGCGCGTACAGTGGGCACGTGCGCAGGCCGCCGTCGCGCGCCGCCGTACGGCCGCTGGGTGGCCACCCCTAGGCCGGGCGGCCTCCGACAAACTCCCTCATGGCCAGCGCCTCCTTCCCCGACGTGCCACATACACGATCCGTGCGTTTTGCACGAGATCCCGCGGTGACGCGCGCAGGAACGGAATACAGAATTTGCGCCCGGGACAGCGACTTCGTGCACGATTTTTTAGAAATTCGACAGTTGGATCGACGATTTCTTTGCTCCATATCAATCTCGACATATAGCTCTTCACTCCCCTCAATTTTCGTCCGTTAATTTTATCGTTTGATACATCAAAACCGGCCACCAAGTTGATCGTTTAAATTGTGTAATTTTTGCACAGTTTTGCGGAGCCAACTTCGTCGGTTCGTATCTCCTCCATCACAGCTCCGTCTGGCATGCCACTGGTTCCTATGCGCTGCTGGTATAACCCTCTTCCTACCCCTTATGTTTTATTTTTTTATGAGCACGTTTGATTGGTTGAATTCGGCGCCAAAGTTGGCCGTCCGAATTCATAATTTCCAAGTTGTAAAATTCTAATTTTGAACCCGGGACTCTGAATTCAATTTTTGACACCACTAGTAGACTCGTGGCATCGTTCTGGCATATTTTTATATAAAGTTTGTTAGATTTGGAGGACGTGGGCCCTGCCACGTATTTCGGTGCAAAGCGGGCCCCACAGTCCGGGTCAACGGGACTTTTTGACGCCGGCTCATCGGAATCCAATTCCGGATATACCATTGAGTTTGTATCGTCATTCTGGGCTTGTTGACATATAATTTGCTAAGTTTTAGTGGACATTGGTTCCGACACGCATTTCGGTGCAAGTCGGATACCAATATCCGGGTCAACGGGTTATTTTGAGATCGGCTCATCGGAATCCAATTCTGGACATACTGTTGAGTTTGTATCATCATTCTGGACTCGTTGACATATAATTTGTTGAGTTTTGAGGACATTGGCTCCGACACGCTTTTTCGTGCAAATCGGAATTTCAATATCCTGGTCAACAGACCAATTTGAGATCGGGTCAACGGAATCCAATTCTGAATATACCGTTGGGTTCGTATCGTCATTCTGGATTTTTGGACATATAATTTGTTAGGTTTAGTGTACTTTTATTTTGGCACATTTTTCGATGCAAAGCGGATCCGACACGGATACCGTTTTAACTCGAAATTACCTTTTTGCCCCTGTGTCCAAATTGGACTTATGGGTAGGCTATTCTAGCTATTTCGACCATTCTGGACACGTTGGTGATAGTTGTTTCACCATCCGACAACATCTGTAGGTTTTTCCCCTATCTATCACCCTATTATTATTATAATCTCTCTTTTGTTTGTATTTTGAGATCCATCGATTTCAGTGATTTCCCAATCACTGAAATTGAATGTGTTGACCCTGTAGATGTTTATAGAGACTAGCCTTGACCCTGTTTGACCATGATTGACTGCTTTGACTGAACGTCGAAGTAGAGTCAACATTGACCTAGGTTAGACTAATTTTGACCTTGGTTGACCAGAGTTGACTATTTTGACCAAAAGTCAACCGGAAGTCAACCGTAGCCTAAAATTGATTAGAACTGGACCGAAGTTGACCGGTTGACCCAGAGTCAACTGTTAGTCAACATTAGTCAAGTTTGACCTAGAGTTGACCTAGGGTTAACCAGAGTTGACCAGTTGACCAAAAGTCAACTGTAAGTCAACCCTTGAGTTAGATTGACCTAGTTTGACTTTCTTTGACTTGCCTTGACCTAGTTTGACTTAGTATGACTTGATTTTACTTCCAAATCCTTATATTGATACAATATTCCACCTATAGGTCCTCGAGGCACTGTTCTTGGATTCAGTCGACTTATCCATCACATCACAGGCGAGTACATTCTATGATAATATTTCTGTTTTATGATATCGTCTATGTTTCTTGTATATAGTGTAGATATTCTAGTTCTCTTCACACATAGTTCACACGGATTGGTATTTGTCTGGATCCCGTCATGAGATGTTATTCCTGGTATTCTTTGGTATATATTGTGCAAGTCTTTCTTGTTCCTTGTGCATTGTATAGACACGATTCCTGCGAAGGCTAGCTACCCTCTCAGAGAATCGCGTGTCATGATGTGTCATGGTTGGATCCACTATACTAGTCGGAGGACAAAAAGTATTAGTGTAGATATGTAGTTAAAGTCTATTGTGCACCCCTTGTGCACCTATTGATTCTGAGTGTTGATCATACACCCCACGTATGGTTAGCCAGGCCTGTTACTATTGTACAAGTTCCCAAGCCGGCCACATGTTGTAGCTATTATTCACACACCTAGATAGATGATTCTCGATTCTTGTACATGCCATGATCAGTTTTACTTGTATTATTCTAGCCCTAGATTTACAGCTTACCATGTCATGATACTCACATGTACATTTCGTGATTCCTTGTATATTCTCTCTATTTACTGCTACATTTTCAATATCATCTAACTAGAACTGTTATTTGAGATTTGTGCTCGTTCCATCCTGACTGGATATGTTGACAATATTTTAGGAGTAGTTGCGCCCTCAGTATTGGACTTCAGGATGTTGCTAGATGGGGTGATTCTCGGTATTCTTCACCGTGAGTTGTCTCTCAGGAGTTCTAGGTCTGGTAGTTATTTAGTTTTGTTATTGTTTCCTTCTGTTTTATTCTTGTCTCATATTATCCTTGTAGATTTTAGTTGTTCTAGGGTATTGTTATTATTTCTTGTCTTATGTTCTTTAGTTTTTGTGATGTGATACGAGTACCTTTATAGTTATGGATCTTTAGATGTTGTAGTTAGTATCGGGTACTTGACAGCGCTCTACCGCCGATACTGCAACATAGGCTGGGCGTGGCCCATGTATTCGTACCCGTATATCCGGGTACGGGTCGTGACAATAAGTTTTGACTCCATGCGGCCGCACGCTTTGAATCGTCAAGGTACTTCATGCCTCGACGCATCCAAGCGAGCTCCGTGCCACGAGCTTCTACCTGTGCCTGCACATGAAAACTATGTGGGTGTCAATACTCAACTGTACTGGTGGAATGAGCTTCTCTCCCACCCATACAAAACCAACACATTTTATTTACTTTTGTGCAACATAGTCCCCTTTATGATTGTCTTTCTACTCTTTCCTTAGGATTATTTTTAGGACAGACGCCTTGGCCTATTTTGTGTCTCAAGACCATTTCAAGCTTGCGACGCAACGTTAACATATACCTTGCCTTTAGACTCTTTTCGTACCAACAACGTTAACTATCAAGTCGTGTTTGCCTTACGGCTTAAAATCAGAGACGCAACTACGCGATGAGGCTCTATTTTTGTATGACCGTGCTACAAACCCTTGCTGAGGCCGTGCCTCGCAACTCAGTGAGACTTAACCATATCGCCGCCTCGCGGCCCTTGCTACTTTGATCATCAACTGATCCAATCGAGACTTGTGAACTTAGTGTCACTTAACCATCTGGCCTTCCGGCGATTCCTGACTTAAACCCGAGACGACTCAATCCAACTTGTGCAACTCTATGCCAATATCTTAAGACTCGACGCCACAACTCTTGTCGAAGCACGACGCCTATGTTGATGCCAAATCTTAGTCCCAAACAATCCTTGTGTTCTAACTTGTATACACACCTTCGACTTGACACCTTGATATAGTGCACTCACGACTTGACTCAATCCAAAGGCACACTCGTGGATTACCGCCCGTGCCGACTCATTTATATAAACTTGGTCACTAGCATGACAAGCTATCTTGGACCTTCATTGGATATGAGGGTACGTTCGTCAATAACGAGGCGCGATCTCGCCAAATTTTCCCTAATATCCGCTCTACGGCGCACCCCTTGGGTCAGGTCGCACACCATCCATGGGTCCCGTAAGCACATGTTCCTCCTAGGTCAGACCAGTCCCCCGTGGCCACGGGTACCGTCTGATGAACAAAATCAAATCCTTGTGCACCGGTACACAAGTTGTCTAATGACCATGCAGACTCGACCCACTTTCTTATTTCAGGACCATTTGATTGTCTTTACTTTCATTGTTTTACTATCTTTTGAGTTCCACATTCAAGACTTCTATCATTTGAGATCCCTCGACGACCCACGGTCGCGAGCATTCTTTCCATGTTACTATATCATTTCATTCAACTCATAAATGCCTATTCGATAGTCCTTTCTCCAAAACTCATTAAATCAACCGTGGTTATTGTTAGGGTTATATACTAAAAGCATCACTTTTGTAGTAATCTTATTTTCATAAATTTTGAATGACAATCATATGGGCAAATGTTTGCATATTGTATTTGTTGCAAGTGTTAATGCAAATGTCTGATATTCTATATTGTAGATAATATGGTGTGTGGTGTCACACAGAAGATCATACTATCAGTTTCCTATGGAGTATATAAATAGTTCACAACCTAGATGGACTTGGACAATCTATTGGAAAGGTTATAGTGTAATCTGGTATTAGTCTATCTTGACTATAGGTTTACACTAGTACACTTTGTGTGTATTGAATAGGACCACTTGAGGTTGTTCTCTTTGTACTGACTACATAAGAGAACAAACACCTCTGTTATTATGGATGTTTGTGCTCTTAATCCGGATATAATAACGGACATGTATATGTAGTGTGCATTACTTTGACTCATAAAATAGTGAGATTCATTATGGATCAACAACCTCTATAAATTGGGTAATAACATTGTATGTATGATGGGCTGTTGATTATAAATGGAATCCATGTCCCGATACATCGGGTTGATGATGTCCCCTTAAGAAGCTCATAAGGATTGTCATGTAAACCCTGCAGGTGGATTATATCCGACATGACAAATAAAGTTGAGTAGTACTACTTAAGGATAAAAGATGTCGAATCAATATAGTTGTCAGTAACTTTGTCACGACCCGCACCCGCTTTTCGGATACGAGACGTGTCCAAGCCAGCCTACGCCGCAGAGTCGGCGGTAGAACGCTGTCAAACCCGCAAGAAATAAATGCTCAAAATATAAAATTTGCTGCTCATCCATATTTCTAAATTTGTTACAACATTTATTATTAAAGAAAATACAAGATTTTACAATTAATAAAATTGATACAAACTGTTATCTATTTCTAGGTTTCTGTCTGCAAGTACACTCGAATCTCCCAAGCTAAGTGAAGCCACAGTTAACCTGAAAAATGTTGGTTTCCAGTCAGGAATGGAACAAGTACACAGACCGACGGCAATACGAAAACACAAAAGAATTAACAAGACATGAAAATAACATATGAGATATAAAAACTGGAAAGTACTGATGAAATGGCACGGTGGAGAAGAAAAGGAAAAATAAATAAAAGACATCTACCTATGTTGTGTGAAATATCCGTTTCGACATTAGAACGGCTAGGGGGTAAATTCGGCACCCTGTACGTGTCGTGTGCAGCTGCTATTATTCAAGAATAGACTCATGGGATAGTTCTGGGTAGTCCACATGTCTACTAAGATATTTCTCCTCCCGACTACTCCGTGTGACGAGCGTGTCAACAAGCAGCAAGATATATGTATAAACATGAAATGAAAAGACTACTATGAATCGAAAGCAATCAGAAAGTGCACTTGTCTGAGGTCCTTAGCTGGAGAAACCGATAGTACAACCAGATTAGATGAGTCACTAAAGTCAACACATGCAAAAAGTCTCCAGATGCTGAAATAGATATTAGCAACGTTCTTAGAATAGTTAAATTAGCTAGGATTGCCTGTCCATAAGTCCAATTCTGGACACAGGAGCAAAACGATAATTTTGGGCAAAAACGATGTCCGCCGTTGGACCCGCTTTGCACCGAAAAGCGTGCCAGAGTCAATGGTCTCTAATGTCATCAAACTATATGTTAACAGGTCCAGTTTTCTGATATAAATCCAACCGTATGTCCAAAGTTGGATTTCGGTGGGCCGTGCACAAAATCGTCCGTTGAGTCGGACCGTGGAGCCCGCAAAACGGCGTTCCGATTCAACTGTCTCAGAATTGGACCAAACTTGGCATACAGGACCAGAAAAATGATACGGTCCTGTTGGCACAAGTTTCATCTCGATCTGACGAGCGTGCACAAAGTAATTGGAGTTTGTGCAAAGTGGTCGATACGGTGAATTTTGACGGATACGCATCAAATTCGTCACGCACACGACCAATTTGAATTCTGCCAAAGCCCACACGTCCACGAAGCCGTTACGCACCTTTCGATGCTTTCGGTTCACGATCATGTCGCCCGGATTGGCGGGACGCACGTCGTGTGGATGAGTTTTTCTAGATTTTTACTATTTTTAAAAACAGTTTTTTGCCAAATCTTCCTTCAAACTCGGGGCTTGGGGCAGTCTCACTGTTCTATTTTTAACAGGTTTTTTTGTCGATCTTTAACTCAAATTTCTGAATGATCGGGTTAGCCATTCATGATTCCACCTACTGGGTCTCGAGAGGGTCAACTAGGCTTCGTACAAGATTTTACAGAATCGAATTCGATCTAGTATATGCGGAGAAACTGCGATGGAAAAGTCATACCTGACTGCGCATATACTATCGTCTTGCCGCTGTCCCGCGCAGTTCCGACAGCCCGTCGACAGCCCGTGGCAGCCGATCATCCAGCGGCGACGCGGTTGTGACACCCGCCTGAGGCTAGGGTGTATTTCGTATGGCTTAGGGTTTCGAGGAATCCCGAGTATCCTCTCGTTATATACAGCAGGGCGGGGTCGGGTCCTCGTGGGTTCGGGTGTGGGGGAACACTCTCGGGTCTGGGGAATTTAAGCGGGGTGGGGGACTCAGCCGAGCGCTAAGCTGGGTTGGGATTTGCAGGTGGGCTCGTGGGCTGAGCTGGGTTAGCATGGGAGGGGCGGTTGTCTGGCTTAAGTGGGCTCGGTCCTGTTGTGGGAAGGCTCGGGATACTCGGCTGGAATGGTCCAGCTGAGATGGTTTTCCTTTTTTCTTTGTTAATACTATATGTAAATTAGTATATACATACATTTATACATATGTATCTATATATGTATATATACACACACATATTTACCTTTATATTTATCTATATATACACACATATATAATATATTCGTATATACACATTTATACGTATATACTTACATAATACTATATATACACATACTTTATTTTACAATTAATACCGAGAGTATATATATTTACAATTATTTAATAGGCGTCCATATCCCTATATATATATATATATATATATATATATATATATATATATATATATATATATATATATATATATATATATATATATATAATATTCACCATAAAACATAAATAAACCTCTATATTACCTATTCCTAATGACTATATATAATAATATTTATTGATAACGAAATACATATAACCAATATTAGTAAATACTTTTATATAAATAATAACCTCAATAATAATGATAATAATAATAATACTAATAATAATAATAATAACAAAATTCAATAAATCATAATGGTGTATATACCATTACGTACAATCTACTAATCCCAAAATATACAAGGACCTACTTTATACCATTGTCACTGCATATCAACTAAATAATGATAATTATAATATTTAATTACGAAAACTAGGAAATATTCGTTAAATCATTAAAATGAAATACAACATCCTCATACCAAATTCCCTCAACACGAACGTCCTTGGACATGCCGCATGACTACATGGGCTTGGTCCGGTCCGGGTCCAGTCTAGTACAACCGGATCGCTTAAATGTCAAATAATAATAATAGTAATTAATTAAACTATTTATAATGGTCATGACACAACTTGGCCTGGTTTTCCTAGTTAGAACATCACTATGGCTTGGCCTTCCCCTACCATGGCTAAACTCTAGTCAAAGCACGCCACTGCACTATCCGTGCCATGATTCCTAGTCACCTTGTACTCCAATTTCTAACCATGACTAAAATCATCTACCATAATAATTAACTAATTAATTATTTATAAAAATCTAAAAATCACCATTTAGATAAAATAAATAATAATAAAATATTTCAAAATTTTTGAAAAAGGGAGCTACAAATCTACCCACCTTAAAAATAATTTCGTCCTCGAAATTCTAATTCATAGCTATTCCTTAAAATTAAAGTCTACCATTACCTTAATCTTCTCAATTTAATTCTTCAAAATATTTTATAACCTTTCCTAGCCATTTTATAACTCCGAATACTTGAGGACTTCTACCCACCTTTGGTCACACTACTCCATCAAATCTTCTGTCGCTAAAACTTTATAACCTTCCAACTAATTGCTAAAATTTCTACCATTAGATATCTACTGCATATGGCATATATAATCCTCCCTTATTTATCAAACAAACCAAAATTTAACAAGCAACAAATTTATACAAGTAGCTAAGAATTATTAATAATTTCTAATAAGCATGACCATTCGTCGCTCCGAAATAGGAAGGACAGGAACATAAGGAGGGATAATCAAGAGTAAATATGAGAGAGTATCCTATGATGCAGATAGAAAGAAAGTTTACGAACCATTGACTTATTTGCTAGATTGGGTTACTCTAGTCTAGTCACCTGTTAAATCGAAAAACTTTTTGCTTCTTACAGGGGCTTGCAATCCATACAATACGAAAATTCTGTTCTCGGAGTTAATCTAAACAAGGTTCCAAAATAGAACGGAATTTGAGAAATCAAGATTGTGATCTTTTTCGTGGTTATTTAAACACACGAGTAAGGAATATAACTACAATACAAGATCATATCTCGACTTCTAGGTAGACGGAATAAAGGTTACGTATGGATTCACATTCTAAGGGGTGGAGACTACATAATTGGTATGGGGACCTATTTCAAACAGTCCGGTTTTATAGACCAACTATAGGGGTTTGTCTGGATGGGTTTTACTGGGCCTTAATGGGTTTCCTATTTGGATAACCCTCGTTGGTTGGATGAATCTTGGATCTCAATCTATATGGACTGAACAAGATCCCAAGATAAACAATTTCTACTAGGTTAGGGTACCCTAGAATAGGTTTACTTCCAAGTGGTTGAGCTAGTTGCTAGTCGGGTTGGTTAGCTAGGTCCATAAGCCTGAAATGCACCTTCAGTGACTTTTGTGTTTAAGTAACACATGAGGCCTTAATTGGGTGGCACACTAGTGGCATGTGCGTAGTGGGCTTCGAGTAAATCACAACCATATATTGGGTCGAATGAACTGAGTCAAGGTTGAGGCTCTAATGGAAGTTAGAAAGTATACCGGTGTTGTGGTGAGGGTTATAGCTAGTCCTTTTGTCCTGAAAGTCGTACCACAAGAATAGAGTACGAGGGGACGGGTTTGAGTGGGATATGACATACCTAGATGAAGGTGGACTCGTCTAGATATTGCATATGAAATTCGTTGGAAGATAACAGCTGGTCTCCTACTCCGAATATTAATGACACGGCCGGGGACACAAAATGATCTAAATGGAAAGTGGGAGTCCATAGGGCACTAACTATCATTCTAATGGAAAATTATTCTAATCAATAGGTAATCTTCGTATATCCCAAGAAGGCTTATAGTCTACCCACCTTAGAAGCTAGGATATGGTTTTAGGAATAATGAGGTTAGAAGGATTTCAAAGTCCGGATATTATACCTCGACTCTGGTCAATATGGAACAAGGCACAGCGTAACGGAATACGGTAGATATAAGTCAAGCCAAGGATCGTTCCTCAAATTCAGATGGCTAGAAGGTCCCAATAGTAGCTTGAAGGTCAAGAGGAGAACGAGTAACTCAAGGCAAGGTTCCAATCATAGGGCTAGCCGATGGTAGCTACACTTGCGTATACCACTATCATAGCCATGGGGATACTCTATATCTATCTATCAATTACGAGCTTTCGTCCTTCCAACCAGTGAAAGACAAGATAAAGAGTTCAAGAATAATGTCACCGAATACAATTACGTGATTCAAAGGCGAATGTATAATTCAAGAGGAATTGTCAAAGCAGTCGCGGATGAGATCCTAGAGACATCTACATCTCAATCTACGTAAGGTAATTAGATGAAGAGCGAACCAAATGCATCATGGTTGATCAGACCGTAATACAATGATTCTGATTAGACAATATGTTAGCGGGCGTCCCCAATAAACATATATCTTGAATCAAGCTCGATAAAAGAGTAAGTTTGCAAAAACTAGGTTGTAATAGCAGCATTGGTCAAGAGAGTCAAAATATAATAAAAGGACATACGATATCTTAACATAGGGAGCCAAATGAGCATATAATAAAAGGAGCCCACAAACATAATTTGGGATTAGGGAGGTAGTGCAACAATAGCTCATTAGTGGATCGAGCTATTGTTAATGGACCTGGATTGTGTGTTCGGGCTGAACTCGGGATATCCAGATCCGTTAGGAGGCCTAACCCTAATTTTCTTCTCATGGGCCCTACCATAGCCTATATATATCCTCTATTCTCTGGCCGCCAGATTACTGATCAGAAATCTGAAACTTTCTCTAAATTCGTGATTCACGTAAGGAGAGAAAGAGAGGGCTGCCAAGGAGAAGAAAAGGTTGGGAGATCGACGCCCACACGACGTCCAACTCGAGGAAGGAATACGTACAGAAGATCTTGGGGTCGTCCGCTCGAGATTGCCAGGAATTACTTGTCTCCTTTCCGCCGCAGGTATAATTCGTGAATCCTAGTTTCCGCCTATGAAGGGTTAGAACACGTATTAGATCTGTTTAACTTTCTATCGATTAATACGCACACCAAAGGAAGGGTCCTGGGAATCCACAGTTCCATCAACTATATCATTTCATTCAACTCATGAACGCCTATTCAATAGTCCTTTCCCCAAAACTCATTAAATCAACCGTGGTTCATGCCTTAACGCTAAGTCCGTGCATCATGCCTCAAACCGACTTACGTTCTACGCGACGCTATCGCCCAAGTCATACTCTATATGACGGGCCTTGAGACCGTAAGACTATGTGGTTATACCCAATAGTAGAACTCGTAGGACCGTGCTTGCTACCACTCCGATAGCCTTTTTACATAACTGGCCTAACTTAACGCACAACGAATTGACGAGCAAAGGCTACGTCAAGCCTCACATTGTGGAAACGTGTCGCGCATGCGTTTAACTTTGAACGACCATATCATTTGGGTGCCTAGACTTACGCCAACAGCCGTGCGATGCAACTTAACTCATGTGGCGGTCAGGGCTATGCTAAGCCTTTGGACGATGGGACCGTTCATACTTTATGAAGCATTTATGCGGACGACGCCTATGACTTAGGCTAACTCTGAGCTTTGTGTCGAATACCAACTTTCCTTCTCCCAAGCCACGGGACGAAGAACCAAGTGTTATTTTCAAAGCACACCATGCACCAACTCTAAACCGGCCATTGGACCATTCCATATTCTATCTCAATTCGACCCATCGGGATTACTCCCTTTAGCTATGTGGATTCGTCTCTTTTATTATTAAGCCTACTTGTGCAAGTCGAAAACATGCAATTTATTATGTGAAGGCTAAGATGAGGCAAGTTCACCGAAACTACCCCACCTGAGCGAGCGGTCGCCTTGACCGAGCGATATCTCCGAGTAGCCGTTGCAAAGCTAAGTTCGAACGCCGTCGGCATTTCGATTCCACCAATTGACTGAGCGGGACGGGGCACTACATCATACACCACTCAAAAAAAGTTTCGTCCTCGAAATTAACTGAGTACTTACTCCTTGACTTATCACTCGACATTCAACGAATCTCGTGCATATTTTCTCTAGGCATTTCTCAAATTCGAGCCACGCTCGTGCTACCCTCAATCCTTTCTTCAAAACTCACGATCTCAAAATTCTCGACACTTCTCATTCCTCAAGTTCCACTTGATTCAACGTATCACTTAGTTGGATCGTGCACATATTCTAGCTCCATCACCACTCGAGTCGGATCATGCACATATTCGGGCGTCCCTGATATACGTGCATGTCAACTGAGCCTCATGAGTGGTGGCTCCATAATTTCCTATCGCTTCGCACTCGGACGTCTGCCTAACCGCTAGGCTATGTCTTTCCTTCAGTACTGGAATTATAGTTCCCAAACAACGATATCAACATTGACCCCATCCTAAGGTCGCACCAAATCGATGGTACAGGGTTTTCTACCCAAGCTCGCATCACTACGATTTCTAAACATCGAGCACCGATTTCCTACTCACATCCCAATAATCGTCGCACGGGGTCCGAGTCGTTCAACAAAGCCATCCTACGATAATTTACGTTCAACCAATCCTCAACAAGAACATATCGCTCGTTCATCAAGCCATTTCGTGTAGTCTATCTCTTTGAACACGTTCGACATAGTCTGCTTATCAATCCTTCCAAGTCAAGCACGCTACGACACGATTCATAGCTAAACGATCATACTCCCTAAGTCATTTATTCCAATTCACGAAATCGATCACAAGGTCATCTGACTTAACAATACGTTGCGCCCCGATCTCACGCGAGTCAGATTATCCACGGTGAGCATGAAATCACTATGCAACGCTCCCGCAGAATAATCATTCTCATCGGGGTGTAACACTTATTTTGAGTCTAGACTAATTCATTCTCGATACGAGGATTAGACCTACTAAATCCTCAAGTTTATTCAATCTTTAATCACAAGTCCAAACATCCTCAAATTTTCCCTAGGTATCAAACCAACAAGTCGGGACAATCAAAGTTGCCGCGTCCTGATTTTTCGAGTTCGATCATTCCCGTGACATGAATCACCATGTCAGCGCTCATGCGGAATAATTGCCCTAAATCTGACGTAACGCATGTGCGAGGCTGGAGTTGCGCTTGCGCAAGACAAGAATGTCGATACTGTGGTTATCCGTGTAACCCTCAAGACACAATCATTTTTATCCAATATTTGTTTTCCATAAATAAATTCACTTTATTTATTTTGATTCTGGGAAAATACAACTTTAGGAATCCAATCTAGAAGACGATCGCTTTATCCCTTGGACGATACGAAGAAGAAAAGCTCTCAAGAATTCGACAGCAATTTAGATATTCTGTATATATGTACAATGAATGAGAAAAGAACTCTATTTATAGAGTCAAAAATAACTAAAAAGATAACTGTTTTCATAACCTATGCATAGTTGATAATCACGCAGGATTCAATCGTACGCAAGGTTGATGAGCAGTTACTGGACGTGGCCTATAACTGTTGGACACATGGCAATCATGCATGAGTCGTGTGCAAGTTACTGGGGCACGCATACAAGAGATTTGTGGCATGTCTGCCACGTACTCCAATCTGATAATTTAAGATGAAATCCACGCCAACTGGTTGAGGACAAAATCCACGCAGACTTGGGGCAGAAGGCTTCAGAATACACGCCAACTTGAGGCAGAAAGCTTCAGAATACATGCCAACTTGAGACAGAAAGCTTCAGAATACACGCCAACTTGAGACAGAAAGCTCAAAATTCACGCAAACTTGAGGAAGGAACATAGAAGTTCAAAATACACGCAGACTTGAGTCAGAACGGCCAGCTGTCTTGATTCGACGTGCCTCGACTGACACAAAATCTCTGACATTGATTGCCTTTTCAGTCACATTAAATGACAATAAGGTCTTTTTGGTACGCCAACTTGATGAAGACTGAATCTTGTTGAGGAAGATTTCAAAAGTCACGCAATAGTCGGCTGAGATTTCTCGAGTCCCGTGCATACGTGGCATACGAGGAGACATTCTTTGACTGTCGTGCTGTCAGTCATAATGACACTCTGACAAATGATGAGCTGTCTCTGTGTACCATTTAAACTCTGCGTATATTTGAGGAAATGGTCTGATAGAACTCAGCGTGTATTTTAGATATTGTTCTGATAGGCTGTATTAACTCAGCGTGACTTCATTTTTGAGGCCTACAAAACCCCCTTCAAAGTTTTTGAAAAATGATAAATTATTTCGAAATACTTTGAAATCGAGATGATAAAATGAATTTAGTCACGTTGAGATGATTCAGGGAAAGATTTCTTCCGAAATGATTGGGCTGTTGGGATTCTGTGCGGTTTAAGATCCCGTACAAAACTCCTATATCGAAGCAAATGATGACTTTGCCGTTTGAAATACTTCGTGAGCCTATAAAAAGGCCATAAATCACTTCCTTCTTTCTTTACTTGCTTTAGAGAGAGAAAATCCCACACAGAAGAGAAACTTTGTCTTTTCCGACTTCTCCTTCTCCTTCTTAGCAATGGCTCCTAAGATCGACGCTCAGGCTAAGGGCAAGGCCCCGCGTCTTCACGTGCCACCACCGACAGACTTCCTCGTCGTGAAGTCACTCATCCCCCTATGCAACGTAAGTGACAGATGGGTATGCGAACTGATGAAGACGAACTGATGAAGATGAACTCCACATAGAAATCTTAGGATTCGTAAAACAATCAATAATGAACTTTCAAAATATATCCCCCCTTTTTAGGGCAAAGGATATTAATAAAGTATGCTCCCTCTTTAGGGTTGGCTATACTTCACATCTTCGTGTTTACGAAGCTCTGTGTTTTACGCAAATGAGCATGGCTCTCATGACTCTGCGTGATTTTTCATATGTTGGCAAAGATGTCGATGTTGAATTATTCACGCAGACTTCTGAGAGTCATCCTCTGGATAGATTAGTCTTGATCTGTCAGCGTATTTTTTGTCATTTTTACTTTAATGTGATTCTGGCAATGATGCATGACTTTTCATTCTAATATGTCTAGACTTTGCGTGAATTAATCACATGCGTGAATAAATCATTCAGCGTGTCTTTTTGATCTTTGTCTGAAGTCTGCGTGACTTATGAAATTTTCTTTGAACACTGTTAAACACGCATAAGGCTTGTAGACATAAATTTTTCTGAAGTCTGCGTGACAAAACATATCTGATATTTTTTTCCTTTTCTTTTTTGTAGTGGACATCCGAAGTGAAGAAGCTGATTATGAAGGACATTTGAGCTTCTCTTTCAAACATGATTTATCTCATGTACAGTTTCCTCAGTTTGACACTCCGGAAGCCAGACTATCTTTGTTGAAGAATCAAGATCATACCACTCTGCTCTGTCTGATGAATGGTGAACCATTTCAGAGTCTTGACCTGGTGATCCATAAGAAACCAGCTTTTCTGTTTGGGGATGCCATAGCACATAAGTCACAACCAAAAGGCATCAGGGAGAAGGTCTGCTTCTATTTTGAAGGTGATGCAATGAAGCCCATGTACTGGCCGAAGGTATCTAGGGGTTTGTCTATCATGCGATTCATGCACGCCAGTTACCCCAGAAAGATGACATGGCACTTAACAGAAAATTAGCAAGCTAAGGCGAGCAGAATCATTTACAAGAAAGACGGATTCTACAGTGCTCCGGAGAATCACGTATCCTGGTTTCGAGGTTTGAAGCCGGGATGTGTGCCACCCGAAGACTCATCTATATTGATACCATTCAGGGCGCCTGTTTTCATAAATGAATTCATGGCAAATGAGAAGGCATTCTATCCTACTGATTCGACGCCGAGGATGATAGGCTTAATGAATCAGGAGAATATGAGGTGGAGGACTCTGGTCCATTGGATTCAGGAGAAGTTTGAGAATGAGCTGAAGCAGATAAATCTCTATGACGCGATCGTCAATTCCTCCTACGGCTTCAAACCCAACCCATTTCTATTCCTGGCCTTGGTTGAAAGATATAACCACCGGACGGGAACATTTATGAATCCCAAAGGGGAGATGGGTTTTGCCCTTCATGAGATGGAATACATCTCTCATCTGCCTTCAGGCACACTACCATATGAAGAATATGTGCCTACAACCGAGGAGCTAAATTTTCTGTCGGAGAAGAACCCGGAGATGGTGCATCTGTTTGAAGAGATGATGTGCCATTTCGGCACATGCACTCTGTATTATAAAAGTGCTAAAGAGGAAGCCGGCTGCCACATCCAGAAGTGGATGTCTTATCTTTTCATGAATCGTGAGAAAGATGAGAAGAAGATAAATGAGAAGAGAAAGTATCAAATTAACTCCTTCAAGCCCCTCTCTGAGAGTGAAATCACCAATCTACTAGAGAAGTATGACTGTAAAGATTTCACAATCAATCAAGACTGGTATGAGTTTAAAGCCGGAACCACCTTCAGATCATATGTGAGACAGAGCGGAAAACCTTTGTCAAAGAACGGTCATTTAGCCGGATTTCTCTCTCTCTGGCTAAGAAGATTTGTTGTTCCTGGCTCCAGCTCTCTGGATAGAATACATAGAGGCGTTGTTTTTGCAGCAGTACGCCTTATATACGGCTATAAGACAGACTTATTATCAGCGATGACTTGCAGGCTGAACGCAGGTCTTCGAAATTTTGTAACCAATATGCTGTCTAATCAAAGGAAGATGACCGATGAATTCCCAAGAATAGAGATGTCCTATACTTATTTGTATGGTTGGCTTCTTCTCCATTACGACGGTCTGATACCTCCGGGAGCAGGAGGGAGCGGCAGCCTCTTTTTAGAGAAGTACGCCGGAGAAACTTTCTGGAAGGTTCACACTCTTCCAGAATGCAGAAATGTTTTGAACCGATCCTCACATTGGTCGATTCAATGTGCTCCTCCGCCACTGGGTTATGAGAGCATACCTTTGAACATGATAGATGGAGAAAAAAGGCACAGGCTAGATGACGTAGCTTTTCAATGGCTGCAGCAGATTCGGCCATCTCACCTGGTATATCATCATGAAGAAATGACGTACTTAGAACCATATCTACCGAGCCGATTTGCTCGGCAATTCGGATATGACCAACTTCATGTTGGGAATGCCACCACCTGCCTTTCTGCTCGTGGAGGACTAATTGATGGAGCTCGGGCATGGAGATACTTCACGGCTAGAGATACAAAAGTCGAATTCTCTATGCCGAATCCTCTATCCAGGACGGAGACAAAAATGCTCTATACATACGCCCGCTTCTATGTTTCATCGAGCACTTTCATAGCGAGTTTTCATTTGAAGACTTTTGTTGTAGAAGACGACCCAGCTCCATCAAAGAGGTCGAAGAAGAAGATTGTTATTCAACGATTTACTCCGGAACCTGAAGATGAGACTGCGGAAGTTGAACCCTTGTATGAATTATCTCTAGAGCAAAACTTTCCTGATGAAGTTCTTTCTCCAATATTCGTGTCCATCTCTAAGAGGAAACGAAGTGATGAATCTGAGACAGTCTCTAAAAAGAGTACTAAGTCTCAGACTTCCAAGAAGAAAGGAGTTTCAATAACTGCCACCTCATCTCTAGGTGGCATCCCAGTTGATGAAGACGATGTTGCCGACAAAGATGAAGACGATGCTCCTTTGGTAAAAAGGAGATCGAGAGACAGATACGTCAAGAAGACTGTCGAAAAGATGAAGGGCAATGAACTCCTGGAAACTATTATGAGTGGAGGGATCTTGCCAGAGATCGATGAAGCAGTTTCCACGGAGAGAACAGAATCTGATCATGTTCATCTTCCAGCAACTTCAGCTGAACCGACTGAGGTAGAGTCGACTGTCCCGACGACAAGTGGAGTAGCTGCTGAACCTTCAAAGATGAGGATTATCCCTTTTGAGCACGGGAAAGAAGGTGTCATCCAGGCATTGGATGATCAAATTGAATATTCAGAAGAAGAACCAGCTCCCGGTGCAGAAGTTAGGGAACAACCGAAAATTCCATCTTTTCAACCTAATCAAATTGAAGAAACTCAGGTTGAAGAAAACATTTCTTCGGCCAGAGGCGATGAAGACGTGCCAACATCTGAACTATCAGCTGCTGATGAGTTATTGAAGAATGTTTGTAAAGACATCATTCTTCAAACTAACATTCCAGAAGAGACTGAACCTGCAGTCAATACCGAGTCCATGGAAATTGAAACTCAAGAACCTGAGCTCGCTATTGTTACTGTTCCTGAGATTCATCCATCTCAAGAAATAGATGTTGATGTGAATATCATGGATTCTGGATCAGAGACCCATCCTAAAGTTGGGGATCCAAGAGAGTCTGAAGAAGAACACTCTGAGAAAGAGGAAGAGGCTGAAGAGGAAGAGGATTGGTATCCTGAGACCTCCACTCATTATGATGAAGATAAAATCAGAGGAAATAGAATGGAGCTCAGTTCTGAACCTGCTCAATCTCCTGATAATGCTCCAGCCCTCAGTAATTCTGGAGCTGGTAGTAGTCACATAAAGCAGGTGTCAGACACCATTATGGATCGACTGCGAGAGGATACGAGACTTCCTCAACATATAGAATATGAACCTCAGCCTGGTAGAATTTTATTTCAAATTCTGTTTCTACTGTTTCTTTTTCTTTATATGCTGATTATTTTTCCTTTGATTAGTAGGAACTGCTGCAGCAATGAGCTCGACTCATGCTCCACTTATCCAGACTGATGCTGATGAAGGGAGCTCGCATTTACCAACTTCTCCAGCGGCACATACTTCAATTTCCAGGACAGAGAACGTACAAGCGTCTTCTTCAATAATGACAGCAACTCCTGGGTTTGAGACGGGATTGGCAAGGACTCTGGGGATGTATTCAGATATCATCTATTCATATCTGGATACGTACTCCAGGCGTTTCTTGAAAGACGAAACTATGCCCTTCTCTGAGCTCCGAACGGTGGTCAATTTCCCGTTCCTAGCCTTACGACATGCCGGCTGTGAAACTCAATGTATCTTCTTTGAACATCTCCTAGATGAATTGGAGACAACTATCCGAAGATACTGGGAGATCAAGAAGGAAGATGTTAAATCTTTGACTGTGGCTGAGATCGCTCAAATGGAACATGAAGCCCAAGCTCAACAAGCTGCTTTAGAAGAATTTCTTACTTCTTCATCTGAGAAGTTAGTAGAAAAGGGTGAAGAAATATTAGCTACTCGTCAGAGAGCAGAACTTCTGGAGAAGGATAAAATATCAAAAGTTGAAGAGCTCAAGAAGTTGAAAGAGGAGCTGGCTCGTCTTCAGGAGCGAATTGCCTTCATGGAAAAGGAGCAGGCTGAGGTCGTCACTGCTCATATATCTGAAGTTGAACGCTGTCAAGCTCTTCAACAAGAGTGAGAACAGATGCAGGCAGAGCAAATTGAAGAAGTTAATCGTCGCCAATCTGCTATTATCACTTTTGATGAACAAATTGTCGCAGTCGAAGCAGCAAAAAGAGTTCGCAAAGCTCATGATGAGAAAATGAGTACTGTACTTGATCGTATTAAGGAGCTAATAACTCCTAATAAATAGATCTTTTACATTTTTATTTGTAATTTTGAATGAAGACAAATGAGAACTTTTGATCTGATTTTGTTGTTTTGATAATGATGTATTCATAGAAAATATGTTCAGAGGTAAATAATACATGACACATTTCAATAGAATAGAATATACAAATGAACTTTGTAATTCTATCAGATGATATTAAACCAGAGATGATCTTAGTTTAATACTGATTAGAAAAAATAGAATTCAGACATAAAAATATCTTTGAACTCAATTTTTCATGATCTTTGGACTCGAAAATCAAAAGACTAAATATCATTTTCATAAATATGATACTGAGATATAAAATTCAGAGGTAATATGGACGTGATTTTCTAGATATCAAATTTGCTAAGAAAATGATACAAAATAGAATATCTATTTCCACTGGGGATAAAAGATATCAAAACGATTCTTGTAAAGAACAATGACTTTGGTATTTTTACTAGCTAGGGAATGATAGGAGATTAATCTTGACAGATGAAAATATTACACATAATATTTATTCAAGAATTTGCCATTAATGGGCATCATAGTGACTTTACCATCCATGGTGGTAAGCTGATATGCCCCATTAGAAAAGACTTTATTCACAATGAATGGACCTTCCCATTTTGCATCGAATTTGCCTTTACTCATGTGCGTCATAGTCATCGGACGTCTGACTGTAAGAACAAGTTCTCCTTTTTGATATGCTCGAACTCTGACTTTCTTATTAAAAGCTCTTGAGATTCTAGCTTGATAGAATTCGATATTCTGTTGAGCATATAACCGCTTTTCATCCAGAGCTTCTAATTCCTGAAGTCGAAGATGATCATTATTCTCGGTGGTAAGTTCATTAGCGATTGCTATCCTTAAAGAAGGAATTTTTATCTCTAATGGGAGGACAGCTTCGCATCCATACACCAAAGAGAAAGGTGTACATTTGGTGGCATTACGAACTGTAGTGCGGTAAGCCCATAAACATTCACCGAGTTTTTCACTCCAATTACGTTTGTTAGTAGAAACAAACTTCTTTAAGAGTTTGATGATGGTCTTGTTGAAAGCTTCTGCTAATCCGTTAGCTGCCGAATTATATGCGGTAGAAGCCAAATTATTGATCCGATGATCGTCACAGAATCGAGTAAACTTCTGACTGACAAACTGTGGTCCATTATCATGAATAATGCGTCGGAGAACACCAAATCTGTAGATGACATGATGCTTGATAAAGCTGATAACGTTAGAAGTCTTGACTTCAGATAAAGGAATAGCTTCAGCCCATTTGGAGAAATAATCGGTTATTGCGAGAATAAACCGATGACCTTTTGATGACGGCGGATTGATTGGGCCAATAATGTCCATGCCCCAAGCTTTGAAGGGCCATGATGCTGCCGTTAGATGTAAAAATTCTGAGGGTTGATGAATAAAATTCGTATGGATTTGACAAGCTTTACACTTCCTTGCATATTCGATGGCATCTGATACCATAGTGGGCCAATAATAACCCATACGTCGAATACGGTCTTGAAGTTTAGGTCCAGGCTGATGTGCTCCATAAATTCCATCATGTGCTTCGCGGATAATTTGTTGGGCTTCACTACCGGCAACACATCGAAGAAGTAAACCATCATAAGCTCGACGATATAAGGTTTTTGTAGTATGATTGTAATAGAATCTGAGTGATCGTCGTCTGATAGATGCTGCCTCACTCGGATTATCTGGAAGAATATCATACAATACGAAATCTAAGAAGGGAAGTCTCCAATCTTTATCCGTATTCTGAGTCTCAGCTGAATTACTGAAGATGAATTCCATACTAGAATCAGATAAAGATGATAATGATTTACGACTTAATCCAAATCCTCTTGTTGTATTGACATCATGAGATATTGATTCTTCAATATCAACTGGAAGTTCTAGAGTTAGATTGTTCTCAAGATGAAATAATTCTCGATTGTAAACAACAATCATTTGATGACGTTTAACCGGAATAGCTAACACTGCCGCAAGATTAGCAAGAGCATCAGCTTCTGTGTTACATGCTCGCCTAACATGCTCGATAAAGAATCCTTCAAATGAAGAAGCCATAGATATGGCCAATCTATAGTAAGTAACCAGATCTTGATGGCGAACTTCATAAGTACCCCTTATCTGATTGACAATGAGTTTAGAATCTCCATATGCTTCTAAATGTTGAATATTCAGATGTTTAGCGAGTTGAAGACCAATAAGCAGTGTATTATACTCAGCTACATTGTTTGAACATGGTTGATCGAGAGAATAAGCTCTTTGGATAGCAAGACCTTCTGGCGATACAAGAACGATTCCAACCCCAGCGACAATGTCACCATTAGGGCCTATTCTTGAAGCTCCGTCAAAGAACAGACGCCAAGTAGGATCTTCTTCAGCAATTTGATTTGAGTCTAGGACTTCATCTAGGATTTCATCGTAGAGTTTTGAATTTTCTGGAATTGAATGAGCAGCCAGAAAATCAGCTAAAGCTTATCCTTTGACCGATTTCTGAGGAATATAGTGCATATCATACTGAGCAAGTAAAATTCCCTAGTTAGCCAATCGAGAATTTAAAACACTTGGTTTCTTCATCATGACTTGTATAGGATTGATCCTGGAAATGACATGAATGGTCTGGCCAATGATATAATGTCGTATCTTTTGGACAACGAACATAAGGGCTAGACATTCTTTTTCGACTGGTGAATATCGAGGTTCAGCTCCAGTCATGGTACGACTGAGATAGTAACTTGTTCATGACCATTTTTATTCTTTTGAGCGAGCAGCGCACCCAATAAATGACTCGTTGCTCGGGTATATAGAAGGAACGGTATTCCTGAAATAGGAGGTACCAATACTGGGGGGTTCATCAGATATTGTTTTATGTCATCAAATGCTTTCTGACATTCGTCAGTCCAGACGAAAGAAACACCTTTCTTCATAAGTTTATTAAATGGTCTGCAGCGTCCTGAAAGATTAGAGATGAATCTCCTGATATAAGCGATCCTTCCTTGAAATCCTCGTAGCTCTTTTAAGGTACGTGGAGGACGCATCTCTTGGATGGCTTTGATCTTCTCGGGATCTACGTGTATACCTTTCGAGGTAATGACGAAGCCGAGAAATTTGCCACTAGAGACGCCTAAGAAGGACTTAGTAGGGTTCATCCTTAATTGATGCCGACGCATTAGATCAAATATAGTTTTCAAATCTTGGATGTGATCCTCTTTTTGTCGACTTTTGACTGTAATATCATCAACGTAGCATTCGACTATTTTTTGCAAATGTTCACGGAATATAGTGCTCATAGCTCGTTGATAAGTTGCTCCTGCATTCTTGAGACCGAATGGCATCACTGTATAACAGTATGTACCGATCGGCGTTCTGAAGGAAGTGTGTTTCTCGTCATCTGGAAACATTTTAATTTGATTGTATCCAGAATACCCGTCCATGAACGACATCCGTTCAAAACCACAAGTATTATCGATCATAACATCAGTAATTGGTAGGGGGAACTCATCTTTAGGACATGCCGTATTGAGATCACGATAGTCTATGCATACTCTGATCTTGCCCTTCTTTTTAAGGACAGGAACTATATTAGCCACCCAATCAGGATGTTGTTCCTCTCTAATGAACCCAGAAGCCATGAGTTTATTGACTTCGGCTTCAATTGTATCCATAATGTCTGGACAAAATCGTCGCTGTTGTTGCTTGACCGGTTTAGCATTTGGCATGATATTGAGTTTGTGAGTTGCTATTTGTGGATCAAGTCCTGGCATATCTTCATAACTCCAAGCGAAGACATCGATGTATTCGCGAATAAGTTTGACCATGTCTTGTTTATCAGTTTCTGAAAGACTTTCACTAATGAATATTGGTTTAGGGGATCCCTCTTCACCAACATCTATTTGAACGAGTTTATCTTCAGTTGGAGGTTCTCTTTGCTCGAATCTAAACTCCCATTGATTATCTAGCCTTTGGGCCCATTGTTCTGATTCGGATGAGATTTCAAATTCGTCTTCGTCATCTTCTTCAAGACCATCAACGGAAACCATGTTGGAAGACAAAATGTTAAGGTGGAAATCACCAATACTTGTATCAGAATCCCAAGAGGAGGTACTAGAAGAATCAGATCTTTTATCTTCGTCAGATTCGGGATCTTCATGGATTATATTAATAAAGGGAGTAGGAGCAATATAACCCAATCCGCATTTCGTCCTTCCATATTTTAAAGGAGGAATCCGAACATGCATTTTTCTTCCTTTCCCATTACTGAGGCCAGTTCTGAAGTCATAGCCCATATTTTTGATAATGTCTTTAGATTGCTGACTATAACGACGTAATTGTAACCTTCTAGTATCATCGTCTTTGTCATCGTCTTCCAAATCAGAAGGATTCTGGGGCCCCCCTTTGTAGAAGAATATTGGAATGTCTCCTGGCTTTCTACTAGGAACCAAAAAGTATGAAGTTTGTACTGATTCTAGGGATACCCCTGTATGAAAAGTCTGTACAATCCCTATGGTTATTGTTCTCAAGTCATCTAACAAATGCAAATAACTATGAACATGATTACACACATCAATATACTGTAAAGATGGAGACTTTTTATTAAATTCAAAAGTAGTAGTATTTACATCAGAAGGAGGTTGAACCTTAGAAATCTTAGCCAAATCAATGACTAAAGGGGGAGAAGAAGAACGAGAGGAAGTTTTGTTTCGATTAAGATCGATAACAAATGGCTCAAAAGAGGTGAGCTCCCTTGAAGCTTGGGGTGGAAGAGTGGTTCGCCCACTAACAGGAATTACCAGAGTATCCTGTTTTATATGTAAAGATACAGGAACTGTAGTACGCCCACTGACAGAAATGATCAGTGTATCTTGAGTAGACGACTGAGGTAATGGAGAGATCCGTCTACTTACTGGAATAATGAAAGAACCTTCTCCAGAAGGTTTAGGAGACTGTTTCTGAGTAGTTCAACCTTTAACAGGAATTATCAAGGTCTCACTTTGCGGATCCTCTTTCTCCATAGCTTGTATCACCCTTGTATACTCTTCTTTGTACATCCGGGAATCACTGAAATAAGCTTCAACCCCACGGAAAGGATTTATATCAGCAACTTCCTTTTGTACTCTTCCATTGCTGTCAATGTATTTAAAACACTGATGAAGAGTAGAAGGCACTATATTATTTTCATGAAGGAAGGGTCTTCCCAGGAGAAGATTATAAGATCCCACGATTTCGATCACATAGAAAGTGACTTTGGATCTGAAATCACCTATTTGAAGTTTCAGATGAATCTTTCCCAACGGCTCGCTTCGGCTTTGATTGAATCCCAATATAGTAGTAACCGTCTTGGAAAGTTTGTGAAGAGGGATTTTTAATTCATCTAGCAGACTCCTTGGCATTATGCTTAAAGCAGACCCTGGATCAATAAGAATACGATCTACCTTCATCGTATCGATATAACCGGTGTAGTAGAGAGGCCGATCATGTCGATTATCCTCCAATAACATGTCATCTTGTGTAAAGGTGATATTCAGGATGATCTCCAATACACTATTGCAATGTAAGCAAGTAACAGGTTCTTCATCTGGCTTCTTTAATTGTGCGAGACAAGAGTCAGCCTAAAGAAGTACCTCACTTAATGTAACCTGAGTCTCTTTAGAAAGACGTAGAAGTTCGAAGAGGGACATTCTAGCTGGAGTATTAGCGAGTTGAGCTAAAATGTCAAAGTTATAAGGCTTCTGAAGTCCAAGAGAAGAAGACTTCTTGATTGGTTTGTCGAAGCGAACTTGTTGTTTGCCTTTCTCAAGTGCTGTGGGCTTGGAAGGAATAGGTACAACTGGTGTAGTTGAAGGAACAGGTACAGTAGATGATTCTTCCTCCCGAAGAACATCAGGAATATCTTTGTCAGCTGGAGAGATATCAGGAACATCTTCAGGACTATCAGGAGTATCTTCAGGACTCTTGGAATAATCCTTTAGATAATGTTTCCCTGTTCTAGTAGCACCAGCAAGTGCTTCTGCTTTATCTTTTGGTTCTATGTCAGAAGTAGATCCGAAAGAAGTCATATGATATGACTTAGTTTTTCCAGCCTTCTTAGATTTTCGAGAAGTAGTTTTTTGAAGGGGAGGAGATTCGAAGTCTGCCACTAGATCGGGATGAATCCATATGATTTTTCCCGTTTCCATAGTGATCGGAACTAATCCTTCAGACTGTGGAGGGGGAATATTCACAACTTCAAGAGTTGCCTTGGGAATAGGAACGATCCCGCTTTCAAGGAGTTGAGGAGAAAAATCTCCAAATTGCATAGAGACAACGTTGGAGGTGACGGTCTTTTCTTTCGGAGTGAGAGTGACAGCTCCCGATTTGATCATTTCCTGGATTTTTCCTTTCAATACAAAACATGTACGAGCTGTGTGACCCAACATTCTATGGTACGGACAGTATTTAGGATGATCTGTCTTGCCAGCTTCATCGGGTTTCTTGATTTCAGGTAATTGTATTTTATTACCTTTAAGTAGACATTCAAACATACCAAGGACATCATCGTCGTCAAAAGAGTATTCTTCTTTGGGGCGAGGTGCTCTTGGTTGTTGATTTGTTGGAGCTGGGGTAGCTTGGGCAGATAATACTTCTTGATTTTTGCTCTGGAGATTGACTTCGAGAGTCTCTTTTCCTTTACGATTGTTAGGTCGCGTACTATTGCTAGTATTTTGACCTGATTCATTTGGATTCATGTGTACCCCCAGACCTTTGAAAGTCTCGGCACTGACTTCGGCAGCTTTGCCACTGACGATGAAGGAAGGCCAATCTTAGAATTGAGTGGATCCTATCCACATGCTGATGATTGGTAAGAGATTTGACTTGCAAGTGTCGATAGTGACGGCATCGGGAGTTCCAAGAGGCATTTTTAAAGCTTCTCTTCTAAATCTTTCAATGAAGCTTTCAGCGCTCTCATTATTTCTCTGTTTGATTCTTATAAGAACAGACATAGTCATGTCATTGAGTCCTTCACAGAACCGTTCAAGAAACATTTGTTTGAAGCCGGCAAATGAGGTAATACACCCATCAGGGAGACTTCTATACCACTCATAAGCCGTTCCTTTGAGACATCCGACAAACACCCGAGTAAGGAGGGCGTCGCTTGGTTGCAGCTGGTCAGTCATCACTTCAAAATGATTGATAAACTGACTCGGAGAAGTGGTTCCATCAAAGAATGAGATAGTAGGAGGCTTGTATTTAGGAGGATATGATACTTGCTTCCATTCTATTGGATAAGGTTGCTTGATACCTAACCTTTGTAAACCATCTTTCTGTTTAAATGTCTCAAATTGGGTTCGGAGATTCCTCAATTCTTCAGTAACGACTCCGAAAGATTGTGGAGTTGTAGCTTGTAGAGAATAGTTAGGAGGAGGGACAGCATTATAAGCACTACCCCCAGCTCCCGAATGGCTAGGAATGGGTTGAGCTTGCCCATGGATATTGGATTGTACTGCTGGAGGAACATGAACTGGACTTACACCCGTGTCAATTGGTATGGCGTCAGGTACAGTCTGTCGATTTTACAGCTGGGTTGCCATAAGTTCATACATTGATTTCATAATATCAGCCATGGACTACATTTGTTGTTCCAAAGAAGCAATTCTTTGTTCTTGAGGAGTCATCGAAGAAGAAGGTTCATTGTTCAATTCAGTATTCCCATCCACCATATAGGTTGTGACCATACGAGGGATTGTTGATGAATTAGTGGATGTTGTATGTTCTGAATCATTGCTTTGTGTATCAAAGTCATTTGTAGGAGAACTACCCCCAGTAGGAAGAGGTGGGAAGTTAGATTCTCCAAGAAATTCAGAATAATTTTCAGAAACCGAAGTTCTTTGATTAGAAGCCAAGACTCTTGCTCTGGTGCCTCTGTATACCCCATCTGGACTATCAGTTCTACCCCCAGAATCCCGAGAGGTCATGTTGATAGAAGCGAAAAAAGGTTCATCTTCATCAGGCATAGGTTCACACTGAATCCGATTGAAGACAGATTGTCGTTTAGTTTGACATCTGCATTGAATTATGACCCTTGGCTGGAAGTCACATTCATGATCAGCATGGTCATGATCCATTGACACAGAATTATTCCTCCTCTTTTGTTGAAGATGTTCTCGCAAATCCGTATGTGAAGATTGAGATATATCTGAAAACAATCTTTGTGCATTTTTAGGAATGTATTTCCTGTTCTTGGGTCTTGACGACTCTTGATTATACAAGGAGTGATTAATCTGAGCCACATAATTTCTGGCATATTCTGCATCCGGATCTCTTATTTTCATTTCCGATTGGTGTGGTTTCTTAACACCAGAAGTGCTTCCCAAACGGGATTGATTAAGTTTCATTCTTAGATCTGTTGGAGGTAAAACATTGGTTTTTGACACTTGAAGTTTTCCTTCCATTGATCTGGATATTTGCAGAGAAGGAAGAGTTGAACCATCCCCTTGAGTAGGAGTTGGTAACAAACCTTTTTGTAAAGACAAATTCTGTGCCCAATTTGAAGAAGTCGTAGAAGAAGACATTAAGAAATGTTTCTTTTTAGACTTGTTCAAATTTTGAGACATAGAATGTCCAGAAGGAAGAGTAGTCAAAAGACTATTTCCTTTTCTTTGACTAACAAAATTGTCAGCCAAAGCTGTTCCTGAAGTAAACATTACAGGAGCAGAAGAAACAACTAAAGAGTTGTTCCTATTCGAAGGGACTTTGTGAGCCATTTGTGGAGGAGCCATAGCAAGACTACCCCCAGTTCTAGCAGAACTTGGCAAGAAGGAAGAAATAGCTAAAGAGCTATTCTTTTTAGAATATGCTGATGACGATTTGGCTAAGGAGCCAGTGTTGTCAGCATATGAAGTCTTGGATAAAAAGCCAGATTTTGGTACGCATGTTGAGTCAGGAAGAGCTGACTTGGTAGATGATGCGTGCGGAATACACGCTGAGACAGGCTTGGTTAAAGAACCAGTACTGTTAGCATGACTTTTGGGTTTGGAAATGCACGCTGGATCAGGCTTGGCTAAAGAGCCAGTGCTGTCAGCGTGACTTCTGGACTGTATGACTACGAAAACAGATTTGGCTAAGGAGCTATCACTGTTAGCGTAACTTCTGGACTGCGTGACTACGGAAACAGATTTGGCTAAGGAGCCATCATTGTTAGCGTGTCTTTTGGATGCTGTCGTCTTCGAGCACACAGAAGTATGCGTGCCTGCAGTGGAGTTCTTGCCAGTGTTAGTAATAGACACTGTGGCAGAAACTTCACCATCTTTGGTTGCCAACAGATTCTTAGGGACGTAGACAGATCGTCCCTTTGATTTGGCAGTGGTGATAGAGGCTGAAGTGTGCTTGCCACCTTTAGCCCGCTGTATTTCTTCATAGGTGAGTTGATTGAACTGAATCGATATCACCTTCTTCGTCGATCCGACCGACGAAGCGTCGTATTGAGTTGTTGCCATCTCAGAAGAGGAGATGGGTTTCCCCAGCAGAGTCGCCAATTTGTTTTCTATAAATAAATTCACTTTATTTATTTTGATTCTGGGAAAATACAACTTTAGGAATCCGATCTAGAAGACGATCGCTTTATCCCTTGGACGATGCGAAGAAGAAAAGCTCTCAAGAATTCGACAGCAATTTAGATATTCTGTATATCTGTACAATAAATGAGAAAAGAACTCTATTTATAGAGTCAAAAATAACTGAAAAGATAACTTTTTTCATAACCTATGCATAGTTGATAATCATGCAGGATTCAATCGTACACAAGGTTGATGAGCAGTTACTGGACGTGGCCCATAACTGTTGGACACATGGCAATCATGCATGAGTCGTGTGCAAGTTACTGGGGCACGCATACGAGAGATTTGTGGCATGTCTGCCACGTACTCCAATCTGATAATTTAAGATGAAATCCACGCCAACTGGTTGAGGACGAAATCCACGCAGACTTGGGGCAGAAGGCTTCAGAATACACGCCAACTTGAGGCAGAAAGCTTCAGAATACACGTCAACTTGAGACAGAAAGCTTCAGAATACACGCCAACTTGAGACAGAAAGCTCAAAATTCACGCAAACTTGAGGAAGGAACATAGAAGTTCAAAATACACGCAGACTTGAGTCAGAACGGCCAGCTGTCTTGATTCGACGTGCCTCGACTGGCACAAAATCTCTGACATTGATTGCCTTGTCAGTCACATTAAATGACAATAAGGTCTTTTTGGTACGCCAACTTGATGAAGACTGAATCTTGTTGAAAAAGATTTCGAAAGTCACGCAATAGTCGGCTGAGATTTCTCGAGTCCCGTGCATACGTGGCATACGAGGAGACATTCTTTGACTGTCGTGCTGTCAGTCATAATGACACTCTGACAAATGATGAGCTGTCTCTGTATACCATTTAAACTCTGCGTATATTTGAGGAAATGGTCTGATAGAACTCAGCGTGTATTTTAGACATTGTTCTGATAGGCTGTATTAACTCAGCGTGACTTCATTTTTGAGGCCTACAACATTCATACCAATCAAAATCCTAAGTATTGCATCCAACCGAACAAAAACACTTGCACGATCATCATTCGCCGAGTCAGAGTACCCCCGAGTTATTGCATATCGATCTTTGATACGCCTCTATACCATCGACGATATGCGTAACTTGACGATCTTCCTTTGCAACCAATTTTGAGTCGTACGAACGATGCTATCGTCCAACTGGATAATCTCCTCGATATTCAAATTCAAGTTCGATCATTATCCTTCGAGTCATTCATATATCAATTTCCTCAAACCCGAGTTCACGTATTGTTCATCCATCTATCTTAAGTCATCGACCAATGTATTTCCTCAATTTGTATCATTACTTGCTAACTCAAATCATCGAGCAACATTCAATCCAATCCTTAGAGTCATTGCGTAACTTTAAAATTCAACTTTTCATACACGCTATCTATCTGTCGTGCTAACTTTTCATATACGATCCGTATCAATTTCTTCGATCAAGTCATCCGTTCGCTACACCTTAACTTTTTTCTCGATTCGATTTCACCGACTCAATCATTTTCGCGTTTCATACTTGCGCAATCCTCAATCTCGTGCATGTCCCGTGCACGTTAATTTCTAAGTTGTTTGAATCACACATCGTCAAATCTTAAGACTATATTTTGCTCAATCATATTCAATCTAAGGCTTTGCATCCACGCGACGTTTGCTGATAGACTCATCGACACCCCACATCCTCAATCGATCGATCGACATTCCTGAGACTATGGCATACACCACTCAGGAATGAAGTCATTCAACAAATTCTCAAAACTATCATTCGAATCAAAATCAACTTCTTCGAATCCCGTTCGAACCATTCCTCTACTTCCGAGCACGCTCATCAATATCGCATCGACGTTATCGTCGCTCGATAGCACCCCTATCGATAGTCATCTCATTTACTCAATCAAGTCTAACCCATCTCGTGCTTGAAATATTACGAATCCCACATTCGACTTTGCTAAGGTCAACACGATCCTTGGTGTATATGCCCAGCCCGACTTTGTCAACCGTGCTTACGCGAACCATCTTTTTATTTTGACAAAAATTGTTCTCCTACGTTTTACAAAATAGATAGACTTATTGTATGGACATCCCGTGGGAAATTTGAGAGAGAGCGTACCAACGATATCAATATGCGGAAGCAACATTCAGAGTTCGCAGAAACATCAGAGTTATAGAATTCAATCGATAGTCCAAGGACGTAAAACCGTGCTCTGATACCATTATGTCACGTTCCGCTCCCGTAGGAGCGATCGTCCTCGCTAAGGCGTGATACCGCACGAGCCTAGATTGCGCTCGTGTAAGGCGGGTTCCATAACGGCCGATTTCAGCGGCTGCGACAGGGTCGTCGCACAGAAGTTCCAAGCAGAGACATTGAATAATAGCAGCAAAATTTAGAACAAAATACAAGTTATTCAAAGAAGCTCTTTATTGATATTGAAACAAAGGTTACAATGGGGCGCAAGGCCAAGATTACAATCGCTCAAACTCACTCTTCTCACATTACAAGTCACTCAGCTCTCTTTCATCTCTCAAATACAAGTCTTGAGCCAGCGGATGCTTCGGAAGGTGACGTCCATACATTATGTCCCGTATAAGTCTTGACTCCATGCGGCCGTACGCTTCGAATCGCCAAGGTACTTCGTGCCTCGACGCATCCAAATGAGCTTCGCGCCACGAGCTTCTACCTGTGCCTGCACATAAAAACTATGTGGGTGTCAGTACTCAACTGTACTGGTGGAATGAGCTCCTCGCCCACCCATACAAAACCAACACGTTTTATTTACTTTTGTGCAACATAGTCCCCTTTATGATTGTCTTTCTACTCTTTCCTTAGGATTAGTTTTAGGACAGACGTCTTGGCCTATTTTGTGTCTCAAGACCATTTCGAGCTTGCAACGCAACGTTAACATATACCTTGCCTTTAGACTCTTCTCGTACCAACAACGTTAACCTATCAAGTCGTGTTTGCCTTAAGGCTTAAAATCAGAGACGCAACTACGCGATGAGGCTCCATTTCCGTATGACCGTGCTACAAACCCTTGCTGAGGCCGTGCCTCGCAACTCAGTGAGACTTAACCATATCGTCGCCTCACGACCCTTTCTACTTTGATCATCAACTGATCCAATCGAGACTTGTGAACTTAGTGTCACTTAACCATCTTGCCTTGCGACAATTCCTGACTTAAACCCGAGACGACTCAATCCAACTTGTGCAACTCTATGCCAACATCTTAAGACTCGACGCCACAACTCTTGTCGAAGCACGACGCCTATGTTGATGCCAAATCTTAGGCCTAAACATTCCTTGTGTTCTGACTTGTACACACACCTTTGACTTGACTCCTTGATATAGTGCACTTACGACTCGACTCAATCCAAAGGCACACTCGCGGATTACCGCCCATGCCGACTCATCTATATGAACTTGGTCACTAGCATGACAAGCTATCTTGGACCTTCATTGGATATGAGGGTACGTTCATCAAAAACGAGGCACGATCTCGTCGAATTTCCCCTAATATCCGCTCTACGGCGTACCCCTTTATGAAGCATTTATGCGGGCGACGCCTATGACTTAGGCTAACTCTGAGCTTTGTGTCGAATACCAACTTTCCTTCTCCCAAGCTACGGGACGAAGGACCAAGTGTCATTTTTAAAGCACGTCATGTACCAACTCTAAACCGACTGTTGGACCATTCCATATTCTATCTCAATTCGACCCGTCGGGATTACTCCCTTTAGCTATGTAGATTCGTCTCTTTTATTATTAAGCCTACTTGTGCAAGTTGAAAATATGCGATTTATTATGTGAAGGCTAAGATGAGACAAGTTTACCGAAACTACCCCACCTAAGCGAGCGGTCGCCTTGACCGAGCGATGTCTCCGAGTAGCGTTGCAAAGCTAAGTCCGAACGCCGTCGGCATTTCGATTCCACCGATTGACTGAGCGGGACGGGACACTACAAGAGAATTGTATCATCTTACTTATTCGGCTAGACACTTTGTAATATAGATGAACTTAGTTTGCGCATTATTTTCATGAGCTTAAAGTGTATATAAAAAGAATAATGCTATTTATTTCTCTAAAATGTTCCTTCAAACCATCCCTCCTTACGTGGCAGCCGACGTGATGGTTAATTTGGCAGGTGACATGACAAATTTGAAATTAAAACTAAAACTAAAATATTAAATTAAATTAAATTTTAATTTAATTTAATTAACATTAACATAAACATCAATATTAACATTAACGTAAATATTAACATTAAAATTAATATTAATACTAATATTAATATTAAAAAAATAGGTGTCTAATTTTTTGGGCTATAATTTACTATGTCAGATGTCATGTTAGATGCCACATAATGCTATTTAACATGTACTACCAAAACATGTCATATCAGCGACGCAATTAGCGACGCGTAGGCAATACGACGCTAATATTTTGAAACTTAGCGACGTGATAAAGTAACATCGCAATACGTCACAGTTAGCGACTATCAGTGACGTATTGCAACTATATTTAGTATAACAAAATTTTATGTCGCAGAAAAGTCGGTGAACGTCGCTATATTTTTATTATCAGCGACGATTAGCGACGTTTACAAAAAGACGTCGCTAATATATGATGTTTCCAATATCTAGATCGGGTTTTCCATTCCCCCCATTCTTTTTACTCAAATTTTTTTTTCTTTCCCCACATTCTCCACCTCCTCCACTGCTCCTCCGCCTAAACCGATTTCATCCTCCTCCTCCTCCATCGACCGCCCTCCTCCGAGCTCCTCCTCCACCCACCGCCCTCCTCCTTCTTCTCCTCCGCTGCTGCGTACGTGCTCCTCATCCTCTTTGTGCTCCTCCTCCTCTCCAGGTTTCTCCTCCACCGACCCCCTCCTTCTCCTCCTCTCTGGGCTCCTTCTCCACCCTACTTTGGAATTGTTTATTTGGAATTGTTCACATGATTACACTACAGTATTTATACATGATTACACTACTTTGGAATTGTTCACATGACTATTTTATACTCTAAATCACATAGTCACTTACAGTTCTCTATTATCATATATAGATAGCTTTTGTTTATCAGATTCTTTTTTTCTTTTATGTTTATTTCTTACAGCATTTTACGTATCTTATTCTATAGCATGCTTTATATTTCCTGTCATGATATGAACTGCGTGACATGTATTGTGCTCGTTCCCGTCCTGATTGGACTATTAAAAATATTACAGGTGATGAGGAGGAGTTCTGCCCTATCTATTATGGCACTGGCTTAGATGACACCGGTGAATTGGACCCTCAGGAGGATGCAACAGTTGTTGAGGACTTGTGTCACGTCCCGATTCCGTCGAATCGATAGTCGTCCCCCGGGCGTGATGCCGTGCGAACCTAATTTACGATCACACAAGGCATAGTCATAAGGTAATCCGAGACACGAGATCTAAGAGAGTACGCAGACAAATTGAATCAAATATTAAGTAAATGAAACTTGATCTTTATTGATAATGAACATCTTTTACAGACTCCAGTACAAGACTCATGCCGCGCGGGCTACAACATGACTCGATTACAAAATAGTGCCGATGAGATAGCCGTTCCATACATTGCACACATCCCTCTATATACAACAAAGTACTCCAATGACCTGGATGGGAGGGACGCAGAGTCATCTTCCTTGGACTGTTGAGAGTCTTCAAAAGTGGAGGTACGGGATGAGTCTTCGATGCACGGCCGAAGCTTCAAAATCACGAACGTCGCCGATTTAATTGGCGCGTCCTTCCTGGTTCGCGGGACTTGCAAGGAGCGAGGATCAGTACGCTCACATGTACTGGCGAATGGCTAATTAAAATCCAAGCTCTGCATTTGATTCATGAAGTTTCATAAATATGTTAGCTAGCTATTTTTGTGATCTTTCTAACCATCCTGCTCGATTTGCATGTTAACATGTTTTGAGACAAGCATATGAAATTGTATAACATTAAGCAACTATCATGTTCATCCCGTGTCATGTGCATTTGTTAAGCAGTGAAAGGGGTGTGAAGGCCACTGGCAATGTCAAGCCATTTCGGACAATAGCTTGGTTAGACGATGATCCTTTCGCGGCGGGTAGCGAGCCCTGTGCGAAAGTTCCCGTATAACCTATGCCGATGAAAGGCTGGCGCTAGCTATACTCGTTCCTCCCGGGCCGAATCGGTCCCTTGGCCTAGGCAACCGTTCGAGGAAACTACACCTTGTCGACAAGTTGTCCATTGACCGTTTTCTTTTGAACTTAGTCGATTTGCTTACTTAGCCGTATCGTTGCGATAAACGTTGATCGATTCATTCATTATTTTGCATAGGCTAAGTGGATTTGCATAAGAAAGCACATTTTCCATTTTCAATACCTGTAGCTCCCCTTCCCGAAAATTTTAAATTATTTTTTATTAATATTTATTCAGCAAATTAGAACTTTTGCACGATTTTCAGTGGACCGAATAGAACAGGATTATATGGTATTCCCCAATACCATACCTACATTTGGTGATCGAAATTCTAGCATTGTTGTTATTGATACAATATTTTGGGTATATAAATATCTTATTAGGAAATTGTGTTGATAGGAAATAATAATAATATATATAGGTGTATATTGGTATGTATATATATAAATATACATATAAATATATGTGTGTCTGTATTTATAAATGTATATAAATATACGAGTATATGTATATATAAATGTATATAGAAATATGTGTATATATATATATATATATATATATATATATATATATATATATATATATATATGTACACAATAAAAAAAATTATATATATATGTACACATACATCTGCATATATAAATATATATATGAATACAATAGTTAATAAATTAGTAATAGAAAAAGAAAAAGAAAAAGAAAAAAAAGGAAGAAAGAAACAATAGCAGTAACAACCCATGCAGCCCCCCCCCCCCCAATGCTCGAACCCGAGCCCAGCTGAGCAAAACCAAAACAGCCCGAACCATACTCAAACTCCCCAGCAGGTTTCGAGCCCTCGGAAGTTTCAGCTTTAGTTATATATATATATATATATATATATATATATATATATATATATATATATATATATATATATATATTTGAAACATTGGGTAAATGTGGCGAACTCGCCTCCACTGGGGCTCGAACTCCTGACCACTTGGGTCGCATACATCTCTCTTAACCACTAGGCTAGAGGTCATTTGCGATATATATATATATATATATATATATATATATATATATATATATATATATAGAGAGAGAGAGAGAGAGAGAGAGAGCCAAGAGATCGAGAGTTCGATCGAGAAACTCCAAACCCTAAACCGCCGCCCCCGACGCCACACGACCACCACGTGGTCCGGCGACCCACCCGCCGTCGGGGGCACGCCGCGCGTGGCCAAGGGCTTCTGGGAACGAGCGAAATCGCATCAACAGCGACAGCAGCAATAGCAGTTCTGCTCCACGTTGCGAGGCGCTATTCTTCATCTCCGGTCGACGAAATTTTGTCCCGATTGCGCAGGTGCGTTCACAATATAACCATCTTTAATTCCTATTAATTAGTTTAACTCCTTGTGACCCGAAACTCGAGATAAATCGAGTTGAAGTCGCCAAAAAACCTGTTTGGAAACATGACATGAAAGAGTCCAAACACCCAACTTGACGTTGAATTTCACACCAATGTATTCTTCGAATCAGCATACTTTCTGAACAGAAGTTAAACCCAATATATAGGGCTAGAGAACCATTTTTACATAAATTAATTTTGATCACTGTGCGCTGAGAAATCGATTTCCCAATATTGAGAAAAACCTGTTTTAAAAACCATAAAATTCATCCACACGACGTGCGTCCCGCCAATCCGGACGACGTAGTCGCGAACCGAAGGCATCGAAAGCTGTGTAACGGCTTCGTGGTCGTGTGGGCTTTGACGAAATTCGAAGTGGTCGCGTGTGCGCGACAAATTCGATACGTATCCGTCAAAATTTACCGTATCGACCTCTGTACAAATTTCCCAATTACTTTATGCACGTTCGTCAGATCGAGACAAAACTTGCGCCAACAGGACCGTATCATTTTTCTGTTCCTGTATGCCAAGTTTGGTCCAATTCTGAGACAGTGGAATCGGAATACCGTTTTGCGGGCCCCACGGTCCGACTCAACGGGCGATTTTGTGTACGGCCCACCGAAATCCAACTTTGGACATACGTATGGGTTCGTATCAGAAAACCAGATCCGTAAACATGTAGTTTGACAATTTTAGAGACCGTTGACTCTGGCACGCTTTTCGGTGCAAAGCGGATCCAACGGCGGACATCATTTTTGCCCGAAATTACTGTTTTGCCCCTGTATCCAGAATTGGACTTAAGGACAGGCAATCATAGCTAATTTGACTATTCTAAGAATGTTGGTACTGTTTATTTCAGCATCTGGAGACTTCTGTATGTGTTGACTGATTGTGGCTCATTGAGTGGTATGGTATTATTGGTTTCACCAGCTAAGGACTTCAGGCAAGTGCACTTTCTGATTGCTTTCGATTCATAGTAGTTTTTTTCATTTCATGTCTATACATATATCTTGCTGCTTGTTGACACGCTCTTCACACGGAGTAGTCGGGAGGAGAAATATCTTAGTAGACATGTGGACTACCCAGAACTATCCCCCGTGTCTTTCGTGAATGCTAGCAGTTGCACACGACACGTGCAGTGTGCCTTATTTACCCCTAGCCGTTCATATGTTGAAAAGGATATTTCACACCACATAGGTAGTTGTCTTTTATTTTTCCTTTTATTCTCCACCGTGCCATGTCATTAGTTTTCTTCTAGTTTTATCTCTCATATGTTATTTTCATGTCTTGTTAATTCTATTGTGTTTTCGCATTGCCGTCGGTTTGTGTACTTGTTCCATTCCTGACTGGAAAGTAATATTTTTCATGTTTAGTCGCGATCACTCTTAGCATTGGGAAGCAATTGTATCAATTTTATTAATTGTAAAATCTTGTATTTTCTTTAATTATAAATGTTGTAATAAATATAGAAATATGAATGAGCAGCAAATGTTATTTCTTGAGCATTTATTTCTTGCGGGCTTGACAGTGTTCTACCGCCGACTCTGCGGCGTAGGCTGGTTTGGACACGTCTCGTATCCGAAAAGCGGGTGTGGATCGTGATAAGTTTTTGTGGTGGCCCATGCAGGTCAGTCTTTGCAAAAGATTGTGAACTCGTGATGGTACGTTAGTCGTACTATTGCGAGCATACGTCCAGGAAATGCTCATTCACAATTAGGATTAAAATAATTTAGGAGAATAACTAGGACTAGGAGTCCCTCATTAATTGACCGTTGGGTAGTTAAGATTATTATATAGGCCATGTAATTTAGATAGCTTGCTAGATCCCTATAGGTACACTATTACTTTTGATATGACAATGTGGATATACTATTCGCTTGGTATGTTAGGCTTGCCTAGAATTAATACGTTAATTTTGATAAACTGTTCAATTTTCTTTTTGCTTTATTAAACATAAATCTTATATCATAAGTTAGAATTGTCTATTTTAAATTCCCTTTTGCTGTAAGGAGTTAGTGTATAATTTCTGATTCTGTTAATCGTGTACGAATCTCGAGTTAGATTTTGATTCTCACAAAACTCGAACTACTTATTCCTCCTTTCAAAAATCTCGCATATTTATATTTTGACTCTCTTGACCAATGCTGCTATTACAGCCTAGTTTTTGCAAGCTTACTCTTTTATCGAGCTTGATTCGAGACATATGTTTATTGGGGACGCCCGCTAACATATTGTCTAATCAGAATCATTGTATTACGATCTGATCAACCATGATGTAATTGGTTCGCTCTTCATCTAATTATCCTACGTGGATTGAGATATAGATGTCTCTAGGATCTCATCCACGACTGCTTTGATAATTCCTCTTGAATTGTACATTCGCCCTTGAATCATGTAATTGTGTTCGGTGACACCTCTCTTGAACTCCTTATTGGTTTTGTCTTTCACTGATTTAGAAAGACGAAAGCTCATAATTGATAGATAGATACAGAGTATTCCCCATGGCTATGATGGTTGTATACGCAAGTGTAGCTACCATCGGCCAGCCCTGTGACTGGAATCTTGCCTTAAGTTACCCGTCCTCTCTGCGATCCTAAACCTACTATCATGATCTTCTGGTCATTGGAGTCCGAGAATGATTATGATCTTTCCCCTTGACCAAATGCCAACCTAGGAGACTACCTATTCTCCAAGGACCAAATGTTGTGAGCCTCTAATTATTTGTTGAAGCTTGCTTTAACTAGAACCCTTATGACAAAGGTCTGGCAGGTTTGGCATACATAGAAATTCACGACCCAGTTGTTAGGAACCTTTTCATATGATGTGCCTTAGAGCTGGTTACCCTGTCTATAACTCTTGTACACTATGGGCGAGTAGATCATTCTATTTTATCGACCAAGTGTCATGGTATACACCCATTTTTATTTATTTGAGGAACGATCCTTGACTTGACTTATAACTACCGTATTCCGTCACGTCGTGCCTTATTCTTTATTAGCAAGAGTCGAGGTACAGTATCCGGACTTTAGAATCATTCTAACCTTATTATTCCTAAAACTATATCTTAGCTTCTAAGGTGGGTAGACTGTAAGCTCTAAAATTTTGGGATATATGAAGATTACAGATTGATTGGAATAATTTCCATTAGAATGATAGTTAGTGCCCCATGGACTCCCACTTTCCATTTAGATCATTTTGTGTCCCCGGCCGTGCCATTAATATTCGGAGCACGAGACCAATTGTTACTTTCCAACAAATTTCATATACAAGATCTAGACGAGTCCACCTTCATCTAGGTATATCATGTTTCACTCAAACCCGTCCCCTTGTACTCTATTTTGGGGTATGACTCTCAGGTTAAAAGGACTAGCTATAACCCTTACCATGATGCCGGTACACTTCCCGACTCCCATTAGAGCCTCAACTTTGACTTAATTCCTTCGACCCAATATATGGTTGTGATCTACTCGAAGCCCACTACGCACAGGTCACTAGTGTGTGAATGGTGTCTTCTCGTGCTACTTAAACACAAAAGTCACTGAAGGCGCATTTTGGACTTTAGGAACTTAGCTAACCAACCTGACTGGCAACTAGCTCAACCACTTGAGTTAAAGCCTATTCTAGGTTACCCTAACCTAGTAGACATAGTTTTATCTTGGGATCTTGTTCAGTCCATATAGATTGAGATCCAAGGTTCATCCAAACAGCGAGTGATGTCCAAATAGAGAGCCCATTAAGACCCAGTAGAACCCATCCAAGCATACCACCAAATCTGGATTTCAACACCGAACTATTTGAAATAGGTCCCTGTACCTATGATGTAGTCTCCACCTCTTAGAATGTGAAGTCATTCGTAACCCTTAGTCCAGCTACCTGGAAGTCGAGATACAATCTTGTATTTCATTTATACCCTTTGCCCGTGTGTTTAAATAACCACGGAAAAGACCACAATCTTGATTTCTTCAATTTCGTTCTATTTTGGAACCTTGTTTAGGACTTCGAGAACAGAATTTCTGTATTGCATGGATTGCAAGCCCCCTAAGAAGCGAAGGGTTCTTCGAGTTAGCAAGTGACTGGACTAGAGTAGCCCAATTTTGCAAATAAGGCAGTGGTTCATAAACTCTCTTTCTATCTGCATCGTTGGATCCTCTCTACTACTCTTGAAACTTTGTAGTTGCTCTCGATTATTCTTCCTTATCTTCCCGTCCTTCCTATTTCAGAGCGACGACTGGTCACGCTTATTAAAACTTATTAATAATTTTTAGCTACTTGTATAAATTTGTTGCTTGTTAAATTTTGGATTGCTTGATACTATTGGTAAAAATTTTAGCAGTTAGTTGGAAGATTATAAAGTTTAGCGACAGAAGATGTGATAGAGTAGTACAACCAAAGGTGGGTAGAAGCCCTCAAGTATTCGGAGTTACAAAATGACTAGAAAAGGTCATAAAATATTTTGAGGAATTAAATATGAGGGGATTAAGGTAATAGTAGATTTTGAATTTTAAGGAATAGTTATGAATTTGAATTTCGAGGACGAAATTATTTTTAAGGTGGGTAGATTTGTAGCTCCCTTTCCCGAAAATTTTAAATTATTTTTTATTAATATTTATTCAGCAAATTAGAACTTTTATACGATTTTCAATGGACCGAATAGAACAGGATTATATGGTATTCCCCAATACCATACCTACATTTGGTGATCGAAATTCTAGCATTGTTGTTATTGATACAATATTTTGGGTATATAAATATCTTATTAGGAAATTGTGTTGTTAGGAAATAATAATAATATATATATATATATATATATATATATATATATATATATATATATATATATATATATATATATATATATATAGGTGTATATTGGTATGTATATATATAAATATACATATAAATATATTTGTGTCTGTATTTATAAATGTATATAAATATACGAGTATATGTATATATAAATGTATATAGAAATATGTGTATATATATATATATATATATATATATATATATATATATATGAATACAATAGTTAATAAATTAGTAATAGAAAAAGAAAAAGAAAAAAAGGAAGAAAGAAACAATAGCAGTAACAACCCATGCAGCCCCTCCCCCCCCAATGCTCGAACCCGAGCCCAGCTGAGCAAAACCAAAACAGCCCGAACCATACTCAAACTCCCCAGCAGGTTTCGAGCCCTTGGAAGTTTCAGTTTTAGTTACATATATATATCGTATATATATAAAAAAAATATAGAGCCAAGAGATCGAGAGTTCGATCGAGAAACTCCAAACCCTAAACCGCCGCCCCCGACGCCACACGACCACCACGTGGTCCGGCGACCCACCCGCCGCCGGGGGCACGTCGCGCGTGGCCAAGGGCCGCCGAAAACGAGCGAAATCGCATCAACAGCGACAGCAGCAATAGCAGTTCTGCTCCACGTTACGAGGCACAATTCTCCCTCCTCGGTCGACGAAATTTTGTCCCGATTGCGCAGGTGCATTCACAATATAACCATCTTTAATTCCCATTAATTAGTTTAACTCCTAGTGACCCGAAACTCGAGATAAATCGAGTTGAAGTCGCTAAAAAACCTGTTTGGAAACAGGACATGAAACAGTCCAAACACCCAACTTGACGTCGAATTTCACACCAATCTATTCTTCGAATCAGCATACTTTCTGAACAGAAGTTAAACCCAACATATAGGGCTAGAGAACCATTTTTACAGAAATTAATTTTGATCACTGTGTGCCGAGAAATCGGTTTCCCAATATTGAGAAAAACCTGTTTTAAAAACCATAAAATTTATCCACACGACGTGCGTCCCGCCAATCCGGGCGACGTGGTCGCAAAACCGAAGGCATCGAAAGCTGCGTAACGGCTTCGTGGTCGTGTGGGCTTCGACAGAATTCGAATTGGTCGCGTGTGCACGACCAATTTGATGCGTATCCGTTAAAATTTATCGTATCGACCTCTGTACAAATTTCCTAATTACTTTGTGCACGTTCGTCAGATCGAGACGAAACTTGTGCCAACAGGACCGTCTCATTTTTCTGGTCCTGTATGCCAAGTTTGGTCCAATTTTGAGACAGGAATCGGAATGCCGTTTTGCGGGCCCCACGGTCCGACTCAACGGGCGATTTTGTGCACGGCCCGCCGAAATCCAACTTTGGACATACGGATGTGTTCGTATCAGAAAACTGGATCCGTAGACATACAGTTTGACGACTTTAAAGACCGTTGACTCTGGCACGCTTTTCGGTGTAAAACGGGTCCAACGGCGGACATCGTTTTTGTCTAAAATTACCGTTATGCTCCTGTGTCCAGAATTGGACTTAAGGACAAGCAATCCTAGCTAATTTAACTATTCTGAGAACGTTGGTACTGTTTATTTCAGTATCTGGAGACTTCTGTATGTGTTGACTGATTGTGGCTCATTGAGTGGTATGGTGGTTTCACCAGCTAAGGACCTCAGGCAAGTGCACTTTCTGATTGCTTTCGATTCATAGTAGCTTTTTCATTTCATGTCTATATATATATCTTGCTGCTTGTTGACACGCTCGTCACACAGAGTAGTCGGGAGGGAAAATATCTTAGTAGACATGTGGACTGCCCAGAACTATCTCCCGTGTCTTTCGTGAATGCTAGCAGCTGCACACGACACGTGCAGTGTGCCTTATTTACCCCTAGCCGTTCACATGTTGAAAAGTATATTTCATACCACATAGGTAGTTGTCTTTTATTTTTCCTTTTATTCTCCACCGTGCCATGTCATCAATTTTCTTCTAGTTTTATCTCTCATATGTTATTTTCATGTCTTGTTAATTCTATTGTGTTTTTGCATTGTCGTCGGTTTGTGTACTTGTTCCATTCCTGACTGGAAACCAATATTTTTCAGGTTTAGCCGCGATCACTCTTAGCATTGGGAAGGCTTGGGTATGCTGAGGTCAACCTAAAAATAGAAAGCAATTGTATCAATTTCATTAATTGTAAAATCTTGTATTTTTTTAATTATAAATGTTGTAATAAATGTAAAAATGTGAATGAGCAGCAAATATTATTTCTTGAGCATTTATTTCTTGCGGGCTTGACAGCGTTCTACCGCCGACTCTGCGGCGTAGGCTGGTTTGGACACGTCTCGTATCCGAAAAACGGGTGCGGGTCGTGACAATACCGGCAGTTCGATAGCAAGTATTTCGTGAAGAATTGTGCCACGATTTCTTTGATTCTACACTATTATGACAAGTATTCATTTAATTTCATATTGATTTGAAATAGAGGGACGAGGCAAAGGAGGTCAGCCACTCGCCTTAGCCTTGCTTCAAGCGAGCGACCGATTGGCTGCGCTGACGTCGCCTACGCGATCACCTGCAATCGCATAAGCAACTGATTAGAACACTGTGTAATTCCAGGAAATTCGATATGAATGCAAAGCTCGAAAACGCAAGTCACGAAAACCCATTCGAAAAACATTCATGAAAAATGCATTCACGAAAACCAAAGCTAAAGCCAAATCAAGTGCGGCATAAAAATCAGAGCCAATCCTCGAGGCACAACCCGCTGAATATGGGACTTGGTTCCGAAGAAGCCATTCCATAACGTGGAATGGATCTTAATTCAACCGTTCCCGTTCGATCAACTCGGCCGATTTCGACCTATCGGTCCCGACCGAATCGATAGCGACAGTGTTCCTTTCTCGTGCACCCCGTGGACGGAGACGGGACACGATATAGGGACGGGGCAATACACCATAACCAACTAATAAAAAGTTTCGTCCTCGAAACTTAAGGATGGAACCTACCTCTACGAGAATAATGAAGGAAATTTATCCTTCATTTTCGATTCAAGCTCCCACGTCGACTATTCGACCGAATGGTTCCTCCAGAGGATGCGGACGAGAGGGATCGCTCAATTTCGCAGTAGCTTATCCTTGCGTTCTAAGATTTGAACTGGCTCTTCAACGTAGGATAAGTCAGACTTCAGCTCCAGTTGGCCAAAATCTACCACGTGGCTAGGGTCGTGCACGTACTTCTGCAATTGAGAGACGTGGAAGACATTATGTACACCTTCTAGCATCGGCGGTAGGGCAATTTTATAGGCCACTGGGGAAACTCGTTCGAGTATTTTGAACGGCCCAACGAATCTCGGACTCAACATTCCCTTTGCGCTGAACCGAGTAACTCCTCGCATGGGCGACACTTTGAGAAATATGTGATCGCCTTCTTGAAACTCGAGGGGTCGACGATGAACGTCCGCATAGCTTTTCTGACGACTCTACGTGGTCTTTAATCTTTCCCGAATGAGCCAAACTTTTTGTACAGTCTGTTCCACCAGTTTCGGTCCGAGAATCTGCCGCTCCCCGACTTCGTCCTAGCAAATGGGTGATCGGCACTTTCGTCCGTACAAAGCTTCATACGGCGCTATTTGAATGTTGGATTGATAGCTATTATTGTATGCGAATTCGGCCAGAGGTAGATGAACATCCAGCTTGATTTGAAGTCAATTGCGCAGAGTCGTAGCATGTCTTTAAGAATCTGATTGACGCGCTCAGTTTGGCCGTCGGTCTGATGATGGTAAGCTGAGCTGAACTGTAACTTGGTACCCAGCGTCGACTGAAGGCTACTCCAGAATTACGACATGAACCGTGAATCCCGATCAGAGACGATGGATACTGGAACTCCGTGCAGCCGTACTATCTCATCAAGATAAATCTGTGCCAGGCGATCAACGCTCCAAGTGACTTTGATGGCAATGAAGTGCGCTGACTTGGTTAGTCGATCGACGATGACCCAGATGGCATCATTTTTCCGCGGCGTCTTCGGCAGACCAACAATAAAATCCATGCACACGTGCTGCCACTTCCAATCCGGAATTGCCAGATTATGTATCTTTCCGTCCGGCCTCTGGTGCTCATCTTTTACCTGCTGATAGGTCATGCATTGCGACACGAAAAGTGCCACATCTCTCTTCATCCCGTGCCACCAGAAGTTTGTGCGGAGGTCCTTGTACATCTTTGTGCTACCGGGATACAAGGTGTACTTCGCATAGTGCGCCTCCGATAATACCTCCTTTCTAAGTTCTGAATCGTCTGGAACACATAGCCTACCCTTCAATCGAAGCACGCCGATTTCGTCTTCCACGAAGTCGGTCGTCCTACCCGTAGAGATTAGCTCTCGTATTTTCTTCAGGTACGGATCGTCCTTCTGAGCGGTCTTGATCTTTTCTTGCGAGCTCGGCTCTAACTGCAACTTTGCCAACTGTACATTCCTGAATCGGACTCGGAGTTCGATGCCCATCTCTTCTAGGTCGCGTAGCAGTCTGCGGTCGATGGATAGCGAGGCAATATACTTCCGACTCGGGGCGTCCGCCACAATATTTCCCTTTCCCGACGTGTAGTCGATAGTCAAGTCGTAATCCTTGATCAGTTCAAGCTAACGCCTTCGCCGCAAGTTCAGTTCCTTCTGCGTGAATAGATACTTGAGGCTTTTGTGATCGGTATAGATCGTGTATGCCACGCCGTAAAGATAATTATGCCACAATTTTAATGCGAACACAATTGTCGCTAATTCCAGGTCATGAGTAGGGTAGTTCTTCTTGTGTGACTTTAGCTCTCGGGAAGCAAAAGATATCACCTTGTTCCGCTGTATCAGCACACACCCCAAGCCCTGATCGGACGCATCGCTGAATATCTGGAAACCCTCAGTCCCTTCTGGAAGTGTGAGTATCGGGGCCGAGACGAGCCGTTGCTTTAACTCTGGGAATGAAGCTCCACAGTCGTCTGACCATTCAAATGCGACTCCGTTCTGGGTGAGGCGAGTCAGAGGCGATGCGGTCTTCGCGAAGTCTTTCACGAAGCGTCGGTACTATCGCGCTAAGCCAAGGAAACTTTGAATCTCGCTGACGGACTTTGGCCGCTTCCAATCGACAACGGCTTCAACTTTCTTTGGGTCGACCGCAATGCCTTCAGCTGAAATGATGTATCCGAGGAATGCGACGCTACTCAGCCAAAATTCATATTTGTTTTGCTTCGCATACAACTGATTTTTTCGAAGGGTCTAAAGTACGGTCCGTAGATGCTCAGTGTGTTGCTGCCTATTCTTCGAGTAGACAAGTATATCGTCGATAAAGACTACTACAAACTTGTCGAGAAATGGTCGAAACACCCGATTCATCAAATCCATGAAAGCAGCAGGGGCATTCGTTAGGCCGAACGGCATTACCAGAAACTCGTAATGGCCGTATCGAGTGTGAAAGGCAGACTTCGGCACATCGTCCGGCTTGATCTTGAGTTGATGGTAACCCAAATGCAGATCAATTTTAGAGAACATCGTGGCTCCTTGCAGCTGATCAAACAGATCGTCTATGCGGGGCAGGGGATATTTGTTCCGGACGGTGGCTTTATTCAGCTCGCGGTAGTAGATACAAAGACGCATAGAGCCATCCTTTTTCTTGACGAACAGTACGGGCGCTCCCCATGGCGAGATGCTGGGTCGAATGAATCCCTTGTCGAGCAATCTTACAACTGTACTTTGAGTTCTTTAAGTTCTGCAGGGGCCATTCTGTACGGAGACTTCAAGATCGGTCGAGTATCGGGGAATGTATCGATAGTGAACTCAATCTCTCGATCGGGCGGCATGCCGGGCAGCTCGTCCGGGAATACATCTAGAAATTCTGCCACAACGTAGGTCTGACCCGCGTTTGCACCATCTTGTTGCATGTCTCGAACGGAAGCTAGATAGCCTTCGCACCCGGAATGCAGCATCCGTCGAGCAGATATTGCGGAGATCACCATGCAGGTCGGCAACGCCTCACCATATGAGTAGCAGAATCCAGGCACTCCAGGTATACAGAATGTGACCCTCTTTTTAGCGTAGTCTATGGTTGCGTTGCACGGACCGAGCCAATCCATCCCCAGAATGATGTCGTAGTCCTTAATATCTAGAGCTATCGCATCAAAACTGATCTTTTGACCACCTATACAGATGATTCCGTCTCTGTAGACTAAATTTGCAAGTAGTGGCATGCCCGACGGTACGTTAACAGTGAGATCGAGGCCCAACGATGTCAGAGAAAATTTGTGCTCGGTGGCGAAGTCCGTCGATATAAAACTATGCGTGGCACCTGAATCAAACAATACATGAGCAGATTTATTATTGAATTGCAGTATACCTGTCACGATTGTGTCAGATGTGAACGCTTCGTCTCGAGTCATAACATAGACGTGGCCCTGAGCATTGGGGCGACAGTTTTGGCCATTCTATTGTACGGTCGATGGAGCCCGTGGTGCTTGGCCTCGGTTCTGATGGTGTTATTGGGGCCGCTAGTTTGGCTTCTCCGGACAGTTGCATGCGATGTGGTCCGTTCGGCCATACCTGAAGCACGCACCGTTCTTCAATCGGCACTTGTTGGCCATGTGCCCCTCCTTGTGGCAGAAAGTGCAGACTACTCGATCATTCGTCTGGTTGCCGCCTCCGTTGCCGCGGCTTTGACGCTTGTGTGCGTTGTTGCCTTCCGCATTACTATGGCGTTAGTTATTAAAGTGAACAGCGCCGGTACTAGCAGAAGGATACTCGGACTCCAGACGGAGGGCATGGTTGAGTGCCTCGCCCATAGTTTTGTATTCAAGCACCAAAACGTGAGCACGAATAGTGGAACGCAGGCCCACTTCAAATCGTCGAGCTCGACTTGCAGTGGTAGGTAGATAGTCTCCAACAAATTTGGCTAGTTTGTTGAATTCAGCCGCATACTGTCGCACTATCATATTCCCTAGCCTTAACTGCATAAATTTATTTTTTTCCTGTCGTACGGTTGTAGAAAAATATTCGGTCTCGAACGCATTTCTGAATGTAGACCAGGAGAACGTCGTTGTCCCGTCTTCACGTCGAATAGCCCGCTTCTGTACAGGCCACCAATCGTGCGCGTTCATTCGAAGTAGAAGTTGAGCACACGCGACTTTCTTCGATTCCTCGACACCCATAAGCTCGAACTTATCTTCCAGCTCCTCTAACCAGTCGATTGCCACCGAGGTATCTTCTGTGTCGTTGAAGGAAGTACGGCAGCTTTTTGTGAATTTTGACACGTCGAAGTTAAAACTTCTCGGTGCCGCAAGTGAGAGCACGGGCGCCACCGGTTCAGCTTCGTTGGATCGAACCGCAGGCTCGGTCACGGCAAGCGTCATCGTTGAATTATTGTTATTGCCCACGACCGATTGTACAATTTGCTGGAGGGTATTCAGCTGTTGCTATTGCAACTTGAATTGAGCCTCGAACCAATTTTTGAATTGAGTCTGACGAGCCTCCGTTTGCTGACGATGGAGCTCATTTTGACGTTGCTACATTTCGAGCATCTGCAGCATACGTTGCATCGGGTCGCCGGAAGGTTCGGCTACGGTAGGTGTCATTCCCGTTGGATTGACGGAATGCTCGGGTCTAGAAGTACTCGAGCCGCTGGAAGCGCTCGTCTCGTCCTCGGCCCGAGTGTGAAACCCAGTTTTCGTAGAATAATTATTTAGAATTTTTGTATTGTAAAATCAAACGTTTTCAAATTATTACTATTATTATAATTATTAAATATCTTTGAGTGAAAAATAATATCGAAAATTATTTATAACATGGATTTTTGAGATTCTTGACCCAGACTCGAGTTCGAGCCTGAGCCCAACCTTTTCTTTCCCAAATTCTTTTTCTATTTGACTTGGTTTTAAATTAAAATAAAAAAAAAATTGGTAGAACTGGTCCCGAAGGACCAGTGTTGGTTTTAGGAATTGGTAAAACACTTCCTTAGTTTTCTCCCGTAGCTTCCTCCTCCCCACACAGAAACCACCCCACTCCCTTATAATACTCTCCTCTCACCCACGTTCTCTCCTATTCACTCTCTGTTGGAAAAGCTCACAAATCCCTCACTCTCAACTTCTTCTTCTCTCTCTCTCCCACTCTCAGATTCCTCTCCTGGAGAAAAACCCATTCCCTCCCGAAGCCCTGTTCCCGAGTCCCTCTCCCGGCGAGCTTCTTCCGCGGCCGACCCCTCGCGCGTCCAGCGCGAGCCCATCCCCGCGCTCCACCGTGCGACCGCCGCGAGCCTCCCTTCCGCGCGCAGCCAGCCGGCGGCTCCCCGCCGCTGCCCTAGCTCCGCGGCAAGCGCCTCTGTGCGCGAGCTCCCCGGCGGATCTTCCCGCGGCTCTGCCGCCCGCGTCAGCGACGACCCCCGCGCCGCCCGACCGGCGCCGTCCAGCCGCGCGGCTCCCCGCCGCTGCCCATCTCCGCGGCCATCCGCCGCTGTCCGCGGTCCCCCGCTGACTCCCGCTGACCTCCGCGGCTCCCCGCCGCCGCTGTCCGGCAACCCCGCGGCCAGCGCCCTTCTCCGGCGAGGCGCTGCCCTAGCCGCCCTCTCCCGCGGATCCCCTCTCTTCCGCAGACTTTTTCTGCGCCCCTCTTCTGTGCGTGGTTGAGCCAGACCTGCTCGCGAGCCCTCTCCCGCTGTCCAGGATCTGCGACCTGCTGCCGAACTTCGTTTCGGATTTTTTCCGAGATTTTTCCTGCGGCTCCCCGCCAACGGAATCTGGTAATTTCTGGATAATCACAGTAGTTCGTCCCCCGTAGAGTCGATGATGATAGATCGGTCCCCCGGTTCCCTCTCGGGAATCCGGTTAGCTGCGTATATTATCGTTTAGCTGCGTTAGATTATTTTCCTGTGTTGCTTTGGTGTGTTTTGGTTGGATTACGAGATTCCCGGACTTTTCGGGAATTATTCGGTGGAGTTGGAATTATTTTCTGTGGCTTGGGATTATTTTGGTGGATATATTCTGTGGATTATTTTGGGTTGGAAATATTTGCAGGTTTTCCGTGGCGCATTTCCCAGTTTTGGGTTTGTCCCGAAATAGAGGAAGTGCTGCCCAAATTTTTACAAAACTATACTTATATTGATTTCAAAACTGGCTTTCGAAAATGAATTTTTAAACTGATTTTCGGGCGACGACCGTACCGGTCTGTGGGCCCCGGCGAAATACAAACGCACCGGTCCGACCGGACGTTGTGGTATTAGCTGGATTTTGATGATGGACCGAGTCTGAGACTCTTAGCATTTATTTTAAATTATTTTATTAAATATTTAGGCTATTTAATATAGTTAGTTATTTACTGCACTTTATTTAATAATTAAATTATTTTTCTCTTATTTGATGTAAAAAGGATTGTACAGGGCATAAGTCCACTCTAGGACGTTTAGCTGTGCCCCTGTATTGTGTAGCGTAGTTTTTTACTTTCTTTTCTGGGTGGATGTGATCTTGGGTGGTTTTGATTAGACGTATAAATCGTAGTTAGAGCGTAATTTTATAATTAATTAAGAATTAATTAAACGGATAAAATATTAGTAAATAACTAGTTCATGATTTATCATTAAAAGAAACTATATTTTTATAGATATTAAAAAAATACAAAGTTTTCCAAAGCTAATTGATTCTTGTTGTTATTTCCAAATAATCCAATTAACCGGCTTAATCAAACGCACGTAGTTGCGACATAAACGTTAGCTGTAGATTAATACAACTTAAAACCTGACTAGGACTTACTACTAGAGATTGTAACTAGCACACTTAGCCTGGTTATTAAAGGTTCTAAGTCGAGTTCTCAACTGTAGGAACTCGAAGTTACAACTGACGTTCCTCCTCGACTCGTCCTTCCAGTCAATCTAATACAAGGCAAGTTACGATTTGTGTATTCCTGTATTTTATTTAGTAAAGTTAAGATGCATGTTAAATCACATTGCTGGCACGGAACTCTACCGACTGTTACTGTTACTGAATCTGGGACTGGGGGAATAGTGTAAGCGTTTATGACCAAAGCCCCTACTGAACTGACTGTGTTAGCTTACCCCTCACACACACGGGGATAAGCCATATCGTATCGCTAGGATACTACTGCTCAACCCAAGCCGGTCATAGACGTTTGCATATTCAAAACACACTGAACTGTTTTAAACTGCTGAAAATTGTTATTTTAAACTGTTTATCCTGCACTTTCCAATTACTATTTAAGATATGAGATGCATATTTCGTTCTTGCTCCCTCCTGACTGGAGACAACATTTTAGGTAACACTGAGGATGACGAGCTATACTATAATAGCTATTATGACCCGGTTCTCTACCCTGCGACGGTACCGGAGCCGTCTTTGAAGGACGCTGATCCTGGGACTGCTGAACCTGATGCTTAGATAGTTTCCTTTCTGCATTTTCTTTTATTTGGAGTTTGTAGCATTTCCCTTCCAGATGTATTTCTGAATATTTTTATTAAACAAAGTTTCATTTCTGAATAGAACAGTTGTGACAAATGTAATTGTGTTGTTGTGAATACCTGCAATGGAACAGCTTACTGCCGCCGTCTCACCACGGTGCAGGCTGGGCATGGTCCGGTTCGACCCATTAACTTGGGATCGGGTCGTGACACCGAGCCCCCGCAACTGTAGGGAAAAGAAAGGCAACTCTCGTTAGTTTTAAAAAATATCCTGGGTTCAGCGTATGGAACAACTCATCTCATCGACACGAGGTCAACGGTTGAAGATTAGAACTCGACACTGGAGGCCAAGGACGTAAAGCCGTGCTCTGATACCATTATGTCACGCCCAGATTCCGTCGAATCGATAGTCGTCCCCCGGGCGTGATGCCTTGCGAACCTAATTTACGATCGCACAAGGCATAGTCATAAGGTAATTCGAGACACGAGATCTAAGAGAGTACGCAGAAAAATTGAATCACACATTTAGTAAAGGCAACTTGATCTTTATTGATAATGAACATCTTTTACAGACTCCAGTACAAGATTCATGCCGGACGGGCTACAACATGACTCGATTACAAAAGAGTGCTGATGAGATAGCCGTTCTATACATTGCACACATCCCTCTATATATAATAAAGTACTCCAGTGACCTAGATGGAAGGGACGCTGAGTCATCTTCCTTGGACTGTTGAGAGTCTTCAAAAGTGGAGGTGCGGGATGAGTCTTCGACGTGCGGTCGAAGCTTCAAAATCACAAATGTCGTCGAGTTAATTGGCACGTCCTTCCTGGCTCGTAGGACCTACAAGGAGCGAGGATCAGTACGATCACATGTACTGGCGAATGGCTAATTAAAATCCAAGGTCTGTATTTGATTCAAGAAGTTTCATAAACATGTTAGCTAGCTATTTTTGTGATCTTTCTAACCATCCTGCTTGATTTGCATGTTAACATGTTTTGAGGCAAGCATATAAAATTGTATAACATTAAGCAACTATCATATTCATTCCGTGTCACGTGCATTTGTTAAGCAGTGAAAGGGGTGTGAAGGCCACTGGCAATTTCAACCCATTTTGGACTATAGCTTGGTTAGACGGCGACCCTTTCGCGGCGGGTAGCGAGCCCTGTATGAAAGTTCCCGCATAACCTATGCCGATGAAAGGCTGGCGCTAGCTATACTCGTTCCTCCCGGGCCGAATCGGTCCCTTGGCCTAGGCAACCGTTCGAGTAAACTACACCTTATCGATAAGTTGTCCAATGACCGTTTTCTTTTGAACTTAGTCGATTTGCTTACTTAGCCGTATCGTTGCAAAAACCGTTGATCGATTCATTCATTATTTTGCATAGGCTAAGTGGATTTGCATAAGAAAGCACGTTTTCCATTTTCAATACCGACAATTCGATAGCAAGTGTTTCGTGAAGAATCGTGCCATGATTTTTTTGATTCTACACTATTATGACAAGTATTCATTTAATTTCATATTGATTTGAAATAGAGGGACGAGGCAAAGGAGGTCAGCCACTCGTCTTAGCCTTGCTTTAAGCGAGCGACTGGTTGGCTACGCTGACGTCGCCTACGCGATCACCTGCAATCACATAAGCAACTGATTAGAATACTGTGTAATTCAAGAAAATTCGATATGAATGCAAAGCTCGAAAATGCAAGTCACGAAAACCCATTCGGAAAACATTCACGAAAAATGCATTCACGAAAACTAAAGCCAAAGCCAAATCAAGTGCGGCATAAAAATCAGAGCAACGGAAGGTCTCTCCCGACTCAGCCGCAGAGCCAATCCTCGAGGCACAACCCGCTGAATATGTGACTTGGTTACGAAGAAGCCATTCCATAACGTGGAATGGATCTTAATTCAACCGTTTCCGTTCGATCGACTCGGCCGATTCCGACCTATCGGTCCTGACCGAATCGATAGCGACATTGTTCCTTTCTCGTGCACCCCGTGGATGGAGATGGGACACGATGTAGGGACGGGGCACTACAACTTGTCCATTGTCTAGTTTAGACTTCTAGACTAGTTTCTTTGTTTAGATATTTGTCTTTGAGATGTACTTCAGTTACTTGGATTTTGATGTTGTTTAAACATCCAAACTTATTTCTTTCAGTTGTAGTTCTCTATTGAGATTATTATCCATTTTTTATCTCCTTATTTCATCTTAGATTTTGTGATTGAGTTGTACTTTATATGTTGTCCTCCTTTTAGAAAGTATATCATTGTACAGGTACAGTTATATTGTTAGATGTTATGACCTATGACAACGTTCTACCGTCGACACTGCGGCGTAGGCTGGACGTACCTACTTCTCGTGCCCTTATACTGGGTACGGGTCGTGACACTCTCTGTGCTCCTCCTCCTCTCCGGGCTTCTCCTCCACCGACCCCCACCTCCTCCTCCTCCTCCTCCTCTCCGGGCTCCTCCTCTACCCCCTCCTCCTCCTCCTCCTCTTTGGGCTCCTTCTCCTCATCCTCTTCTCTGGGATCCTCCTCCTCAGCCGCCTATGCTGACCTCCTCCTTCTCTCGCCCATCCCCTTCCTCGGTCAACCCCAAGATCAGGTAAAGCCTAACCCTATATCCTATCTGAGTTTAAACATGACACAAACATGAATACGACACTAACACATATACTGACACGACATGGGATGGTGAGATCGGTATAAAGTGTAGTGTCCCGCTCCTCGCGGTCTACTATGTAACACCTACGGCTTGCTGACTCAGTCTTGAACTGAGTATTTGGGGAAACCTTTGCCGGTATCGATTGATCACAGATGAAATACAATGAACCTCTCCAATTAATGGATTAGTTTCTATTGAAATGAATCCAAGAGTTTTGTTGGATGTTTTCTTTCGCTGTTTGGTTTTGATGAATGTGTTTTCATGTTGGTTTTCGATGATTGGACCACAATAGCTAGGTTCATGCATATAGACAGAGATTTATTGCAAGCCTAACATGCAGAGACGAAAAAATGAGAATGCTTTATATATATGCAAATTGTGCTAACCTGTTTTGTGCAGGGATGACTGTTGGCGATGGGTAAGTTAGTTATAAAATATTCTGCTGTCATGTTTCTTATGAATTGTTAAAAATAACCTAGACAAGTAGAAAGATCACTAGTAAATATGTAGCTTCACATGTTGAATTTGTGTAGATATTTGTGAGTTTTGGCGAAGAGTCGCTCGCCAGTACATGATGTGTGCTGACCCACATTGTGGGCATCCTTTTCAGAAAGCAAAGGAGACATAGGAATTTCAAGTGAGGCACTGAAGCTCATCTAGCCCAATAGAGCTCGTGGATTGCCTCAAGCTACTTTTCATTCCAGTCAAGTTGCAAGTTTCTTTTTCTTTGAAGGTGTTTTTACTTTTCCAGCATGTAATAAAGGGATATGATGTATGTGCATTGCAACTATTTTCAAAAGAGAGTTTTAAAGAGAATTATGTAGCCAAGATAAGGCAATTTGAGTTTGCAAAGCTTTGTACTTGTATTCCTATCAAGTTTATCAATAAAAGAAGTATTTCTATTTCAAATTTCTGTATCCAATATTTGGTTTTCTGCAATAAATGGATGCGTACGTGTGTTTTGCTTGACTAGTTGTTTTGTGCAGGTACTTGACCTTGTGCAAGCGTAACTTAGGCTTGCACGACATCACGCCTTAGCGAGGACGAACGATCCCGCAGGGATCCAGGCAAGGCGGACGACCCTAGCGGGATCGGGGCGTGACATAAAGGAGGGTCATCTGTACAAAATATTACACAATCAAAATGGATATGTTCCTTTCCATTTTCGGGTTTGAAATATTATACAAGTAAAATAGAAGGTGCGTTGTATGATTTGTTAGTTGATCTTGAGTTGGCCCAACCAAACATTGATGGATCTTTGAACATTATATATATATATATATATATATATATATATATATATATATATATATATATATATATATATATATATACATATATATATATATATATATAGTGAGAGAGAGAGAGAGAGAGAGAGAGAGGGAGAATAATTTGGACTAGGAAAGGATATTAAAAAAGTTAAGTTTGAAAATAAAAGAAAATCTTTTTTGGTGGATTACAATATTATATATATAAGTGGTGGTCGTCCCTTGCCCTAACAAGTAAAGTAACCAACCGAGAGAGAGAGAGAGAGAGAGAGAGAGAGAGAGAGAGGGAGAGAGAGAATTTCATAGATCGATGGTGCTTCCATATTTAGTACTTGGGTGCATCAATAACCTGGAAATATGGATGTCATATGCTAGTAGGCCAAGTGTGTGAGAGTAAAATCGGAATAGAGTTAAAAATTAGAGAAGACAACTAGTTTTGGAATCAGGTTTGGAATAGAGTTAAAATTTCGGAGTCGTCCACGTGTCTTCTAAGTTTAAATCATATCTTCATGCTATTACTTTTGTAAGCCTTTGAACTATGTGCATGTATCTATCTTACAGAAGTATCTAAAAATGGATATGAATTACTACCTACGACATCGTTCATAGATGTACAACTGTCATCCTGATGACATGTGCGGTGTGCGGGATGAATTCATAGAGGGTGTACAACAGTTCCTGCAGTTCGCCAATACGTTCCCTCAGTACATGGACAATACCAAAATTAAGTATCCGTGTGTGAGATGTCGCAACTTAAAATATCATCCAGAAGTGAAAGTCATATATCATTTGTACTCGAAGGATTTTACGCCGAATTACTATCAGTGGACCGCGCACGAAGAACTTGTGTCTTAAGCATGGGAGTCGGAGCCTTATGTGGATGTCCACAACCACGCTGCTTACGACGATGGGTAGATAAACATGGTTTTGATATGGCAGGGCCTAGTTTCGATCCGGATAATCATGATGCAGCTGAGAAAGCACCAAATGCTGATGCTGCAAAGTTCATGGAGTTGCTGGATAATACAATAACTCCATTATATCCTTGTTGAGAGGATCATTCACCGTTAGAGGTGGTTACAAGATTGTTGAGCATCATGTCCGATTTTAACATATCGCAAGAATGCTATAACCGATTGATGTAGTTGATTATAGAGATCTTGTCAGAGGGTGCTAAGTTGCCTAAAGACTTCTACCGGTCTAAGAGGATGGTGAGATCGCTCTGGATGGGATACGAGAAAATCGATGCATGTCGCAACAGGTGCATGTTGTACTACAAAGACGACAAAGATGAAGATGCGTGCATATTTTGTGGTGCTGATCGCTACAAGGGCACTGGTAAAGGAAGGTCTGTCGGTGCAAGAAAGCCTACCGATTTGATGCACTACTTGTCGTTGACGCTGCGGTTGCAGAGGTTGTTTATGGTGAAGGAGACTACAGAAAATATGAGTCGGCACAGACGGGAACAGATCGAAGGAGTATTGGATCACCCATATGATGGAGAAGCATGAAAGCACTTTGATCGAGAGTATCTAGATTTTGCTTCAGATTCGCATAATATCAGATTGGGGCTCTCCTCCGACGGTTTTACCCCATTCGGACTTTCGGGCTTCCAGTATTCGTGTTGGCCTGTGATCATCACTCCGTACAATCTATTGCCTTGGATGTGCATGAAGACTCCGTATATGTTCCTCACCGTTATTATCCCGGGTCTGAACAATCCGAAGAGGAACATCGATGTGTATTTACAGCCATTGATAGATTAGTTGAATCAACTGTGGAAAGTAGGTGCCAACACCTATGATGTTTCTAGAAAGCAGAATTTTTAGATGTGGACCATCAACGACTTATGTGTGTAGACTTATTTGAGTGGGTATTTATTTATTGCACTGATCTGTACGACGAAATTTTCTCCAGACTCCATTTGTAATTCTAATGTGCCATTTTCTTCATATTTTATTTTATTATTCGTATTAAATGTATGTGAATTTATTATATCGAGTGTTCATCGAAGGGGTCGACGAACCCAGGAAATTCAACGAAGAGTTGTTTCGGGTCTATTGATATTAATTGTTAATTATTAAACTGCAGAAAAACCATTCAGTTTTATGAATTTTTTTACTGCAAATTTAGTGACGCCGAAGTGAGTCGCTAAGCGTCACTGATATCCTACATATCGGCGACGCTTAGCGACTGTGCCCGCGTCGCTAAACGGCACTAAATGTCGCTGATTTCCTACAAATCAGCGATGCTTAGCGACACACATACGTGTCATTGTTGGTCGCTAGACGTCGCCAAAACATCGCTTAATCCTGCAACTTGTACCGACGATTGGCGACAAAAATTTTGTCGCTAATTTTGCAACAAAAAGTCGCTCAAAGTTGCTGAATTTGCGACGTCTATATGTCGCTGAAAAATGTTGTTATTGCAACGTTTAGCGATGTTTAAGTGGCAGCGGCTTGATAAACGCGACAACACATAAACGTCGCCAATTACGTCGTCGATTTATATTTGGATATATATATATATATATATATATATATATATATATATATATATATATATATATATATATATATATATATAATCCAAATATATCCATGATATTTGGATTATATAATAGTATAGACGAAAACCTTAACCCATGAAAAGAAAACATAACTTCCATACCCAAATGGAAATCCCCAAGTCAAATTGGGTCTTCAATTACACCATTTATATAATTTATTGTTTAATGACCTTGAATTTTTTTTTTAGATTGTAAGGCCCTAAAAGACTATACCATCCAGCCCGGCCCAAACTTGAAGAGCGATTCGTACCCGGTTCAGTTTCTCCGTCTCCGGGATCTTTAATTCTCTCTCTTCTCTTGACTATTGAGTTATCCCACCAATTTCTCCCTTCTCTTCGTCACTGATTTCTCTCCCATATATCGAACAAAACCCTAACCCTAAAATTCTCCCAAGCACACATCAAAACCCTAGCCCTAGAATTCACGGAGGACTGACTTCGAATTCCTCGGGAAACCCCATATTTCCCGGTCGCGTTTTCGGTTCCCGTGTCAAAATTTTGTTTTTTAATAGGGATTCGCGATCTCTCTCTCGCACATGAAGGATCCGTTTGGCCGGACGAAGGTTGTGATGCGGCACCTGCCGCCGGCGATCGCCGAGTCGGCGCTGATGGAGCAGATCGACGGGAGGTTCTCCGGCCGTTACAACTGGGTCCGCTTCCGCCACGGGAAGACCAGGTTCGGCTTTGGGATTTTTAGGGTTTTACTTGTCTTGTTCTTTTCCTGCCAATCTCTCTATTTACTAGTGAGGAGAAACCGAGAACATATGAATTTTATTGGCGTTATTTACTTGAAAGTTACTAGCGTGTCCGTGTCATGTCGTGTGGAACATGTATTGGACACCAAAATTAGACGTTGAACTAGATGGAAACACGCTAATCAAGCTTTTAACACACTCAACAATGTCCTTTTCTCCCCAAGGGTTTAAATAACTTGGTGAGGTTTTAGTAATAATCACAAATCTTAATCATTAATGCCACAAATGTCAACCAAGGGTCAATTTTTTTGGCTTTGGTTTCTGCAGTTTCTGAGGGTTTCCGTAGTTTGAAACCTGTCAGTTTACAGCGAATGCTCCAATTGTGGTCCGAAGCGGTCGAAAAGTGTCGGTTTTGGACGATAATTAAAACCTTCATATAAGTATTATTTCCGTTACGTATTGGGTTATATTGTATTCATGAGGTAATTAATTGATGCAGTATCGTCTGATATGTGTGACATGTTTTTTGAATGTGACAGCCAGAAGAATCAGAGGTGTTCTCGTGCTTATGTCGATCTTAAAAGACCCGATGATGTCCTGGAGTTTGCTGACTATTTCAATGGGCACACATTCGTAAATGAGAAAGGTAATAACTGGTCAAAGGCATCTTTTTTGGTTGCTTGATTTTATTGTGAGAGTTGACGAAATTAACCGCATCCTACAAATGACAAGAACAATAAAATATCGTTTTATATCTTAAGGTCTACTGGTGGACCTTTCTAGCAGTCTACAACAGCCTCATCGAGGGTCTCTATTACCAAATGAAGCAAAATGTAATAAAATAACTACTTGTAATATCTCCAATCACATAAAACTACTGTCATACTATTATAATAATAATTATTATAATGACTAAACTCTAATTGTCATTGTTCTCTTAGTAAGACAACCATCTGATAAACAATGAATACCAACTTCCTTAGGTCTCAGTATAGTTGTTAAGGTATCTCTGAAGTTTTTTCAAGGAATGAGATAATTATTTAAGATGGAAATGGCCAAGGGATCCGAAACTCGAAATGCGAACCGTTATGCCTGTCGTTTTAATGTCTTTCATGTGTGTTTTCGAATTCTCCTTAATGGCACATATGAACCCCTGTGCTCATGTGCATACTTGGAGTGACTCTGTTGTTGAACTTTCCTTTATTATCACAAAAGCAGGTTTGGCTCAAACATGCTTACTTCTTTAGTCATTTGTCAGACGTTCTCAAATGGTATTCATAAGTCTTAAGTAAACTACACGTTCCTTCGTGATGAATTTCCTGCAACAAATCAATTCCACTTCTCATTATACTCGTATCTCCTAATAGTGTAAGAAATTACTAAGGTGTCTCCCTTGTTGCATGTAATTAAACCATGTCACCTCTGTAAACTAAGGTCCATTATCATTTATCAGTGCATAGCTTAGAAGCCAGAAGCATGAGCGGAGGAGCGCTAATACTTAGAAGAATATTGGGAGCGTGCAATGATAATTTTTTTATGTTTATTGTTGTCATCAAAATGGGGAGCGCGAATACTTAGTCTTATAATTTTTTTATGTTTATTATTGTTATCAAAATAAGGAGCGCGACTACTTAGAAGAGTCTTAAGTTGGAAGCGTGCAGTAATATTTTTTTTATAATGTTTATTAGTTATTGTTATCAAAATTTATAGATATTTTAATATCTATTAGAATTTATGAAGTTTAGTTCAATGTTAAGAGAGATCATTCGCATGGTGATTTTTGTGATGTCAAGATAAGTGATCCTTTGTTTCTTCTTACTTTGATGAATATGTATTAAAAATTCTCCAACACTATTTTCAAAATTTATGCCATCTTTTAAAATTTTGGTCTTGTTATGGGAAGCGCTCCTGTTGTCGGGAAATGAGCTCCCAAGTCGCTCATAAGTCATAAGTAAGAACCGTCGAATCGAGGTTCTTACTAAGATTCGTTGGCCTCGTAGGAGATTCTAGCTTCTAAGGTGCATAGTCCTGGTAAGCCCTAATTTTAAGGCTTCTTGTCATAGTTGTCTCGGCTAGAAATTTTACTTACCAAGAGTATAAATGTTCATTTAATTGCCGAGAGTAACGTTTCAGACTCGTCCTCGAAATTTGAGCTGTGCTTCACTCCATTTTACAGGAAAAGACTACTAATAATTATTCGTCGAATAAAAATCACTAGATTAGGTAGAAGCTGCAAGAGAAATATAAGAAGTTTTCATTGTTGTTTAACAAACTCGAGAGTTGAGTTAGAGACAAGTTACTAAAATAACTAATCATATTCCACCAGTGGACATGCATACAATATTGAATGGGAACAGTGTGATTATAGCCAAACTCCTTAGAAACTTACTATTTGCTTTCTTTTCATGGAGAAGGTTAGCTTCTTATGTTCGTCTTTGTTGCCTACCTGTTCGCAAGTGCTGCATATACTAAACACAGTTATTTATTGGAATAGGTGATTGACTGTTATTGAATAAATAATTGAATGTTACCGAGTAAATGTTCAAGCTTAATACTATTTGAAATATTAATATCACTTAAGTAGAATGCTGAATGCCCCACACGTACCTTTCTTAAGACTACCTTCAATAAGTACGAGCTTGTTTTTGCAGTCAATTATTCCTTTAAGACTAGATTCTGAAAGCTAAAGTCCAAAAATTTCAATGTTGCATATACTAACCTAACCCATACTATATAAAAGAACACAGTTGCGTCCAAGGGTCTGTTCTGAAAATACTCCTGGATCCAATATTTATTGCAGTAGGTATCCCAGTACTAGAAGGTACCATATCAATCCGGAAAGAGGCATTCCCGGTAGTAGAAGGAATCATCTCACTTTGGAAAGTGACTTTTACGAATGAAAAAGAGAGAATTTATGCTAGCCAAGCTTGGAAAATGCGGTGTTCCCCTGACGTGCAGCTAATGGTAGGCCGCAATATCTAATCAAGCTGGTACAAATTAAACGTCATTTTTGGTAATAAGAATTTATTGATATTGTTACTCTTCTATTGATTTCACCCATGATAATTATGCTTAACTTAACAAGTGATAAAGTAAAATAAATATCAAATAAAAGTATATGGAAATTCACTGCAAACGCGACCCTCTCTAAATTGGGCTATTTCTGCTTTTTTCTATTTTTTTTTTAAAACTTTGGGACTATCCCCCCCCCCCCCCCCTCCCCCCCCCCCCCCCCCCCCTTTTTTTTTTTTTTTGGTGGGGGATAGTGGACACGAATTGTATCCTGGAGTACGTGGGTTCTAGTAAGGTTATATACGTCTTGAATCTTGACCCTCCCAAAACCTTGTGTTAGTGGGAACCTTGTGACATCAGGCAATCTTTTTAGCACTAGTTTAGTATCCCTTCTTCCATATTATATATGTATTATGCTATTTTGACTTCATCTTGAGATCCATATAACATAACTTTATGTATATGCATGCATAAACTTGCGATCTTGGTAAACTATTCCAGTTAGATTTGACACTTTTAGGTCGTATACTCTTCCATCCTAAAGTAAGTTTATTGGAAAACTGTGCTATTTACTGTTAGATGATTCTGCTTGACACTGATCTAAATTTATCCTCCTCGAATGTAGAAAGTTTGAAAATAATTCTCTTAATGATAGTACTTCCTACAATGCTGACTCAGGTGCACAGTTTAAGGCTATGGTAGAATATGCACCGTCGCAATGTGTGCCAGAGGCACGGTCCAAGAAAGACGGGAGGGAAGGGACTATATTAAAGGGTATGCGTATTTTATGCAATATTAATCAGCATTTTATGTTTATTAGTTAAGTTCAAATTTTTTTTAGCCGAATGACTCATATATGATAGGTTTTTCTGTTTTAATCACAAGCAGTTCTTTGATGAATATTTAGATCCTGAATATTTGGAGTTTCTTGAGCTTCTTTCAAAGCCCGTTGAGAATCTTCCAAGTGCTGAAATTCAGCTAGAGAGGAGAGAAGCTGAAAGAGCTGGTTAGTTGTAAATTTATTTTTGCACGGAAACTCATTTGTAATAAAAGAAACATGTACAGCATACCATGATGTCTGCATATTAACATCATAATAATTTGACACAATAATGTTGTTTAATTTGTGCTGTAGGTGCAATAAAGGAGGCTTTTGTGGTGACACCCTTGATGGATTTTATTCGACAAAAAAGAGCCGCGAGGAGGTCTCAGGTATATTATGTAAATTGCTCTAGCTTGTAAACTTTATCATGATGCTATCTTTGTTAATTTTGTGTATGTTGCAAGGATGCTTATTACCCTAAATCTGGCGGCTAGGCAGTCTTTGGTCGTAACTTGAATTGTTGTTATGTATCTTTTCCAAAACCTTATCTTGCACACAAGGTTCTAGTGGCGGTAAGCGGGTGCACGGTGGAGAGGGTCCACCTACCGCCTAGACACTTTATACATTTTGGACATTTTTACTATTTTACCACTGTTTTTTTTTTTTTTTTGCATAATATGCATATTTTAAGGGTGTTTTATGCATAACTAAGTTGTAGAACAAACATTTATGAAGTTCCAGTCTTGTAAAAGTGGACCATAAGTCCATAATGCTTGTAAAACTGTTTTGCCAACACATATAGTCAGGTATTGCTTTGCCTAGGCGCCCGTCTACGCCGTCTCACCTCCGCCTACGCTGTCAAACATCCGTTGGCCGCCTACTCCACCGCCAACGACAAAAGCGGTGCAGATAGAGGCCGTCTAGCGCCTAGGCGGCCGCCTCGACCGACATTTAGAACACTGCTTGCACAGACATGGAAATGGCAGACATGCCACCGATTATGGCGTGTCCATATTTGTTTTGGAGTGTTTGTCTTATTTTATATTTGATGCATATACTCAGTCATGACACTTCCGATTTTTGAGTGTCCGTGCTTCCTAGTTCAAAATTGAAGGATGAGGACGCCATACACATCACATCAGCACTTCAATTGGAGATCCCCCTTCTGAAATAAGGATGAATTTTGTCTTGATGGAACTATTTGGCATGGTGTGAGTTGGAATGGGGCTATGGTTTACAAAATTTTGAAGCGAAAAACTTGTATATCCTGCCCAATGGGACATTTGGGATTTAACCTACCTATTGGTGTCTTTGCTATCCCTTCATTTTTAGACCAATTATAACCTACCAATGAAACATTCTCTTGTGCAGGATTAAATTAGACCTTTTATAGGTCACACTTGTATAAAGATCAGAACATTACCTTCATTAGTGATGACAAATATAATATGTTTTGGCTCTATTATCAATCGGGTATATTAGATCTAGTCAAAAATTTGGTCAATATTTATTGATTGAATCTCGAATCCATCTTTCGGAGGAATAGTCTCGTACTTAAGATGGAAATTGGAAACTCAATATGGCACGAGTAGACTTAAGATGGAAACTTAATATGGTACGAGTCTAGTTGTATTCTAAGAGTCATTTGTATTGAGTTTCCATGTTAAGTCTATGAGTTTATTTATATTCTTGACTTATTAGCATATTGTACCTTAGCATTATTAAAAATAAGAAGAAACTTTCATGTAGAGAGTATGTTGATTATTCCCTAGAATTACTTTTGCATCAAATTAGGATTAGCACCATCTCGTCTTCCCCCACAGTGCCTACTGCCTTATCAGAGCTTGGTATCTGAAACTCATCATGGTATTAGCATTCCGAGTCCAACTAACCAAGTTGGCATGGTTTAAAGTATTGGCTGATACCGATCCGATACGGCCGATACCAATACGGTTTGGCATGTCCCGATCTGATACCAACAGATACCCGATACTGACCGATACCGACATTGGGGGTCTCTTTTCTGGTCAATTCGGCAAAGAAAACAGCAAGGGTTTAAAGCATAATAAGGTTATAAAAGCATGTAAAAGAAGAAAATCAATCTATTGTATGTGAACCAATCGGTAAGGGTGAGTATTATTTCATTTAATTTAAAAACTACTGAGAATTAACACTGAAAATACTTAAAATTATGCCTAAATGTATAAAATATGTGTTTTTAAATGTAAATAATTTATTAATAATTATTTGTTTTCCGATACCAAAAAATCCAATACTCCGATCCGAAACCACCGATACTACCGATATTGCCGATACCAATACTCATAGGAATAGTCCGATACCGATTCCGATACTGTGAACGTAAATTTTTCTGAGTATTTTGGTGATGCTTTGCATCCCTTCCCGATTATTTTAGTGTCCTCTTGAATACTCCACTAACGAGTGAGCTAGTTTCTCTCCTTGTGTGAAGTGTGGATAACACATTCTGTTCCAACCGTCTATATCAACTTAACTATACTTTCTATCTTCTCCTAGTTGTGCTGCTTGTATTTCTGTATCCTTTATGTTCGCTTTAGCTTCTGTAATGTTTCATTGAATGCATTGGAATTTTTGTGAGGCATTATGATTATATTTTTGCATGACAGAGAGCAACTGGCAATGGAAAACTTAGCAGAAGGGCTGAAGTAGCTTCGGTTAACAGTTCTGGACCTTCACCGAAACGAAGTACGGAGAAACGGAGGGGCCCCAATGTCATGGTATGTTATTGGGAGATTAGCTTTTTATGCGAACTATACATGTCTAATATTAGCATCTCTTGGTCTTTAATGTTTACCTTTAGTGTTATATCTTACTTATCAAATCTGCAATGTAGATTATACCTTTTCTTTTATACCTTCTAAAGTGGACAAGCTACTAGATGATGTAGGTATACCTGCTGCACAATCTTTTGTGTTCTGAGATATTGGTGGTCATTTTATTGTAACAACAACAATAATGTCTTTATCCCAAAATTTTGGCTAGGTGTTTGAATCCTTTCTTCCATTCAGTTCTGTTGAGGGCCATGCCCTCTGTAACACTAACAAAAATCATATCTTTCTCTAAACTTCAATCCATGTTTATTTTAGCCTACCTCTAGTCCTGAAGGTTCCTTTAACTTTAACTACTATCTTATCGCTCCTTCTTAAGGAAGCATCTATTGGTCTATATTTAATATTGCACATGCCTAACCCACCTAAGACCATTTTCTCTTATCTTGTCCTACAACTGTCTTATAGATTTTTTTTTCCAAAAGGTTTGCAATATCGGAATTGGTTTCAGACTCTTCCTACGAGTATCAGTATTGACTTTTTCGGCTGTTTTGATCGGAGTATTGGGTTGTTTGTTTCGGAAAGCCAAAAATAATAGAAAGTAGTTTAAAAAGCTACAAAATATTTGATACATTAGACAATTTAATATATTATATGTTGTTTCTTGTTAATTTTAAATGGAGTAAAATATTTCACTTGCAATAAATAATATCGTTCATTTACTTGCCTTTAGACATAGGCCACAATAAATAGTCTTGGATGGAATAATACTAATATGGATGAATGTTTTGAATTTATAGATATACAACTTCGAGATTGATATGGATATTGAATTTCATAATTCAGTTTCATTATTTATTAATGATTGGTTTGGACTATTTTTTATTTTTTAGTTTAATCAAATGAATAGTAGTTTATCTACAAGGAATATTATCGACATAAAAAATCTTCAACACAACGGAATCATTGTGTTTAACACTATTTTTCCATTCTATTTTCTTCGTTCAATTTTTCTTTGCCGAATTGACCGGAAAAGAGATCCCGAAGTCGGTTTTGGTCACTAGCGGGACATGCTAAATCTGATACGTATCGGCCTTATCGTATTGCTATCGGCTGATACTCCGAACTATACTTCAAAGGTATCTTTCGATCACAAAGTATTCGAAAAAGCATAAACACACTTTCATTTCAACTATCATGTTTTTATTCTACGCTTGACATCATTCTTAATTTCTCCTTTAGATGAATCATTGATCCTGCAAATTATCATACCTAGGTATTTCTTGTCTATCTATAGGTACTCTAGTATCATTTCTCTTGCCTTTTAGTTGAAGATATATTTAATATACTCTGTTTTTGTCCTAATTTAAAATTGTAATGGTAAGTTTCCCTCTGTATTTTTTTAGCATCTAGCCATTCTCTACTCTCATCGACCAACACAATATCATCTGCAAACATCATATTGTTTATCATTTTATTGTGAGTTCTAATATATGTAACAAAAGAGCATTATTAGAAGTTATGAATAATTTGATATGGCTAACTTCGACTGCAATTGATGTGAGGGGCAAAATTAACGGTATATCTACATCAAGCTTTTTTGTATCAGCCAAAAATCGATAAGTTTGGGAGTTTCAAATTGGAACTAGAGGGCCTAAAAACCGCTCAAACCTACTAAAACCAACTCATTCGAAACCACCCAAAACAACTGAAACTAACTGATTTGAAACCACCCAAATTATCCGAAACTGCCGAAATCGGTAGTCAGAGGAATGGCCTGAAATCTATACTGAAACCGACTTTTTGTGCGTTTGTCTACACCAGAAAGGTTGGTATCTAACTATATAATGAATAAATTCAATACAATCTTATTTGTGCTGGAAGTAGTGTTTCTGGCCTAACCAATTTTTTCACCAGGCCAGGTTTCAGATTTGCTTCAACTAAAAGCAAGCTGAAACAGAGACCTTTAAACTTTTCCTTGTCATATTGGTTGTAATCCATTTGGATTTGGAATTCGCTATTACCTCCCTTTTTTAGTTTCGGCTGTGGCTTTTCATCCATCCTGTTTCATTAGGTTTGAGCTCTGGCTAAATGATTAGGAGTTTGACTTTACACCCCCTGGCTAGACTAGCATATTGCTATGTAATTCTGACTTCGTTGACTTCATCAACAAAATTGATTTGGTTTATAAGATAATACACATTATACATAGTGGCATGCCAGCTGGTCTAGTCCTCTAATGTACATACTCATTTGGGAACTATGCTGTCTGATTTTTCAATATTTATTGGTTAATGGGGGTGAACAAGAAGAGCATAACAAGAACATTGCAGTACACTGAGGGCAAGAATTGACCTTCGCTGGCCTTGTCATATTTAACCTTTGCCCTCCCTCATCATGCCTATTTTGTTATTTAACTAGCCACTGTTCGTAAAGTTTTAGCACATTCACACCAAATCAGGACACATTTTGTTTTGTCCACTTAAGTTAAAAATTAACTTTACCTTCATGGTTGAGCTGTATTATATGTTGCATTGATTATATGTAATACAGGGTAAGGATTTGTAAGAAAAAAGTTCGATGCCTAGGATTTGTAAGAAGAGCATAACATATTATGTATAGGTGTTTGTTCTGGTCCTAGGATTTGTAAGAAAAAAAGGTCCATGCCTTGCTGATAGAACGGTTATCTCGGGGCCTGTGCCTGACAGCAAGACCTTGACTTGGTTGCCAACCTAAAATCTTAATCCCTTCCTGTTTTACCTTTTAGGAGCTACAGGGTAGCTTCTCACTGGAACCAATCTACAAACCAGGTCTCCTGTACAACTGCAGTGAGACTTATGATAACGACTGAGTAATGATGCTGTTATGTATACATGAAATTATCACTTAGATTAGTTTGTTTGTTTCATATGCAGTATGTTACGAGGGACGGTACAAAAAATGGAAGTGGAAAGGATAAATCAACTTATGTACTAGTGTCGAGGAAAGAACAGCCACTTCCTGCTAAACCTGTGCTAGAAGGTGAACCTGGTATGCACACACTACTTCCTATTTCTACATTTGTTAATTTCCGTGGCGGGTACACACACACAATTTGTCAATATACATGTTTGTGTGCGTGTGTGTGTAATATTGTGATAATATTCAGTTCTTGTCGCTTATTATGCTTCCTTTAATAGCATTTCTGGATGTTTATGGATTCCATGAAAATCAATAAGTATAAAGTGCACCTGTACAGGTGAAGTATTGATCTTGATTTAACCTGCCAACTAATCTAGCCATATTTCACTTATGGACCTGTAAAATCAATCTGACTCACCATTGCTATATTGTAATTATGGTCTGAAAAGCTGGCATCTAATTTGGTCCTTTAGCTTTGTCATCCATTAAGAAATTTTGAAAATATCTGGATTTTCATTTGAAACATGGTTAGGCTTAGGCTGAAACCAACTAATGGAAGGCAGTGGGACAGTTGCGTGCAGGAGGGGGAAGAGAATTGGCCGGCAGACAGTGGGCAGTTGAGTGCTGGAAGGTGGTAGCACACGACTGTATGGTCTTGAGATATTTTTGGATGGGGATGTTAAAGTTTTTTTTTACTAGGGTCATAACTTGGTCATGTTTTTGTGCATGGCCGTTAAATCTAACAGCTGGCTGATGGAAGGCTGCAAAGTGATAATAGGTGAAAGTTCATGGTGATAAACAAAAACGAAGTTTGAGATAGTTAAATGACAATAGTGAAAATTCATGGAATTTAAATGCATATTAGCTTAATATTTTTAGTATCAGTATATTATCTAGCGAATGTTGTTAGAGGGGAAGTCGCCCTTGACAGAGCAGCTTGAGAAAAATGGATTCAATTTATTGAAGCCAAATAGGGGAAAGTTCATGGTATCCTCATAAACAAAGAAAGAACTTCGCTGTAGTTAAGTGATAATATGGGAAATTTCATGGCATTTAAATACAAATTAGCTTAATATGTTTAGTAACAATCTATTATCTTGCTAATGTTAGAGGGAAAGTGGCCTTTGACAGCAGATGAAAAAAAAATGGATTAAATTAATCGAAATTATCGAATCCAAAAAAGTTGGTATAGTAAGGGCTTTGTTGTCATTGTTGTTTTAGTAACTATTATTCTCTTTGCAGGAACTGGGAGCAATGGAACAGTTACTGGAGTGGCTGCAGGCGTTGAAACAGGAAAGAGGAGAGTGACGATTTTGAAGGGCAAACAGAGAGAAGATTCTCATGTAAGCAACTGTTTGTTTTACTTATCTTGAATGACTTGTGCTATATTGTTTTAAGCTTGAATTTTCTAGTGCCAGGGCGCTAATTCTTATGTGCAGGTATCTGATGGTCTGGCACAGCAGAAGAATATCATGTCATCTTCAGTAAGAAACTCACCTGCTTCTCTCTCAAAACAGAATCACCGACAAGAGGCTAGCGGAAGAACCGTAAGAAGCATACTCACTCATAAGGAAGGGGGTCAGGGTGCATCACATACGGAGCAGCAAATGCAGACTACAAATTCAGAGAAGGACAAACGACCACCCCGGCCTTCCATTGCACGCCCAATTGCTAAGGATTATGCCTCTAGAAGTTCTCTTACATCTTTTTCTGATAATGATAGTAAAAGATACATAAATGACAAGGTTTCTTTGAATGGTCCTGGTTCTGTATCGAATACTGATAAGCACGATAAGCGTCGGAGAAATAAGGAAAGACCTGATCGGGGTGTGTGGGCCACATTTCGTCGTTCAGATGAATCTCATCCAAGTGAAGAAACTCTTTCATCATCTTCCTTATCAGCACAGATGCCATCAGATTCTTTAGACAGCATTCAAGCAATGGAGGCTAAAGTTGGAAGTGAGAGTCTGACACTTCCAAATTCCTGTACTGGATTAGGAAGTAATGCATTGACAGCCAATCATATGCCGCTAAGGCATGGGGAGATTAGTTTCAGTAGAAGTGGAGAAATTAGAAGCGGAGGAGGTGGCGGACGATTGAATCCTGCTCCTGTAGAGAATGGTTAGTGTCACTTTCTTTAAGGACTACTAATTTCTTCAGCATATCTTTATGTAATTTAGTGCATTTAATTTGTCTAGCACTTAGGCATGTCGGCCGCCGTGGACCTGCACCTAATTTCAAGGAAGTTGATAGTTCCATGAGTTTAGCTGAGGGGAGGCTTTCCAAGAGAGGTCCTTCTGGCCATGGTTCCCACGAGGTTAGCCATCATCTATTTGTTGTTTCTGACTTCTTGGCTTCTATTTGTGTTCCTTTTTTAAGCTAGCCTTTTTGGTGTCAGTATATGTTTTTTTATCACAAGTAGCAGTTATTAGCCCTACTAACTTTCTACTTATCTGCAGCGGCAAGTATGGATTCAAAAATCAGGTTCTGCTTCGTAGTTTCCTTTTAAGTGGTATACTGTTTCCCCCTTCTTCTGTTTCTTCTTTCGTTTTTAAATTAGTTGACCATTCAAACAAATGCTTGAATCATAAGACCAACAAACCATTTGGTTATGATGTGCTTGATTTAGATGTCCGAGTAGTTGCAAATAATGCCTTAATCTGATATTAATATTCAACTGCAGATGCTGTACTTATTATGTCCTTAATAGCAGCAAATTTTTTCCACCCCTTGGGTATATTTATGGCCTTGAAGTTAAGTGTAATTATATTATTATTCTAACTTCCATTGTATAATAGTTCCTTTGGCAAATTATATAACCGAACCCGATCCACATATCCTTAATAACCGAGTGGTTCGGTTAACCGACTAGACGTGTCGATCGGTTGGTTAATTTGGTTAAAACCAATAGGTAGTTAGTTCAATGGATAGAACAACATCAATTTTTTTTTTTTTGGCTTAAGAACATTCATAATTTAGTTCAGTATTGATTGGCATTAACACAATATTTGAAGTTTGTTACAATTGAATATACTTTTCAAAATCTAATGATATATTAAAAATTCTTATCCAACATGAAATGTAACAATGCAAGTCGATAGCCAGAGGAAATACCTTGATCACCATTGACAAGTTTTATTACAAGTTACATTCGTTTTGCATTGAATTGCTCTGTTTAGGGTTCTAAGATTTTAAGATAATGTTAGTTTTTTTTTTAACGGAGAGTAAATATAGATCAAGTAAGAGACGAAAATAAGGAGTAACACCAACATCTGTTGTGAAAAAGAGAAACAAGTGATTCTCTCCTGAGTCGTCTTATCTCCTAACATCTTAAAGTATTGTGAATGAGAGGAGTCTAAAGAAAAGAAGGGAGAAAGAAGTTTCTTGTTGTTATGATATCCGAAAAAGCAAGTTTGGAGCTTCTTTTAAGTTTTGACTAGTACTTTTTTTTTATTCTGATTAGTATTATATTATTAATTACTAACCCATTTATGTCTTTGATCCGTTACCTCATGTTTTTCTAAACCTTTAACCCATTTATATAACAAAAAAGAGTTTTTTTTTGACAAAAAATTAAGAGGATAAAGAACAGCCAGAATTAAAAGATAGGGATATCCCCGACATAATAGGAAGTCTCACGATTAGAACGAAGTGATCTTTCCCGATAAGTGTATATGCCATCTAAAGAAGTTTCTCAGCAAGTCAATATTTAAAAGATATTATTATTGAATGATATAAATGATAAGCAATTTTAAAAACCGGTTTATCTAAAGGGTGCCGTAGGCACGAGACAATTTATCACATAGTTTTGGTGACATGGAGATTTCTAGTATTGTACATAAAACCCATTAATCTTAATTCGGAAAGGTGAATATATATATATATATATATATATATATATATATATATATATATATATATATATATCCTTCAAATCCATTGGTTAAATGAAGAGAAAATCACAAACCGTATCCGAATCGTAAAATTATTTATAGAACATAACCAAATCGACCGCTAATTAGTTTAGTTGGTTAATCATATTTTAGGTTAATCATGAACACCCCTAGCACCAAGCTTGTGTATCATGAATATAACCTACGAAGTACGTGTACTTCATTTATGAAGGCGTACATATACCGGGTAATGGTATTCAGTGTTCTAAAAATCGACCTAGGTGGCCGCTTAGGCGGTGCCTAAGCGCCTGGTGCCCGCCTAGGCGCCCACCTAGGACCCCTCGACCATGAATGTTTTTTGGTTTTATGTACTATTTTTGCAAATATCAGTGGATTTTTTGGTTTCTTTTGAACCATGGCCGCCTAGGCGGACTAGACGCTAGGCGCCCAGTGCCTGCCCGACTAGGCGCTAAGGCGCCCAGTGCCTGCCCGACTAGCGTTTAGCGCCTTTTACAACCTTGATGGTATTTATTTATGTGTATTTTTGAATTTTAATTTAGGGTACTTCATGAGCTTTTCTTTCGTAGTTTGTGGGTTCTTTCGTGTGAGTCATCTCGCCTTATTTTTTTAAAACGACGACAATAGATCAAGAAGGTAGCAGAAGTGTTGATGCCGATGTTGTCGAAGGTCGTGGCGACTTTCGAGAGTCGTGTCTGGTTAGAGAATGTTGGGCTCGATGTGGTTGCAGCGAGACGCATGCTCGACGGACGTAAAGAGTTGGTGTCTTCGGTTGGACTATGGTTAGAGACAAAGAAGAGGCAACAATGGATGCGGACGGCGATGATCGGTGAGACAACCTGATGCCCTACTTTGAGGAGGTTGTAGCTGCAGCGTGAACTCGAGGAGGTGGTCTCGGAACAGAGATTGTAGACTCGAGCTGCAAGCCAAAGAAGAAGCAGTCTGGAGACGTGTGGGGTTAGTTTGACGAGGTGGCGTAACCTGGGATGAAGTGCTAGGAGGAACGAAGGACCGGGGAGGGGTTGGCTTCTATCGACTGTGAGAGGGAACTATGGTGGTGGCAGGGTGGTATCGACTTGGTGATGTTGTTGTCCCCACCAAAGGTAGGGACCAGAATGATCAGTGATGATTTGAAGAACGACGACGACCGAAGAGGAAAATGACAACTTGGTTCTTGGGAGTAATGATATATTTTCTTCTTTTTTGTGATGGTTAGCATCGATGAAGGCGACGATGGTGGGCGTTGACGGCGATGTGGAGATCATCGGTAGATCGGAGCCGGAGATCTGATACCATACGATGTAGCCTAAAGACTACACCCTTGAGAGAGCAACACAAAGGCGAATTCATCGAAGTTGGAGCACCAAAACATCGCCGGATGGAGATAACTGATGCCACTGAAATGGGTGCCCAAATCCACATACACGTCCGAATCCACAGACAATCCTGAATCCACCAAAGAGAAGAGAAGAATACTTCCCGAATCCACCAAAGAGAAGAGAAGAATACTTCCCGAATCCACCAAAGAGAAGAAGAATACTTCTTCAAATAGTTTTTGTTATAGATTGGTCTACCTTTAATGGCTACAAATCTGGTCCTATGGCTATATATAGCCCTTACAAATGAACCAAACTTTAATCCTAATGAGAAATCCTAATCTAAATCTAAATGATAAAACAATTATCCTAAAAGCTAGATACAGTTAGCCTTATTAATAAACTACATAAAAGAAATATCCTAATATCCGTGTGTTGTTTGGTTGTTCCTCACATGATTGTCGGTTGTTGTACCAGATTGGGGTTGTCCCTACATCGTTTTTTGTTACTTGAATCTACATCCTCCAAGTTGCAAGTACAAACCTTAAATTCGCAGCAGGCGAGGTTCTCTTAATTGTAGAGGACATAATTTGTGAGTCATGGAACTATATATGTACTCTCTAATTAGAGCAGAGCCGACCCTGAGTTCATGGGGCCCCTAGGCAAACTTTTAAAATGGGGCCCATATATAATATAAAATAATTGAACTAAAAGTAAATTTCAAAAAATGTTGCAGCTAAGAATTGAACCCAGGACCTCTTGTGTGCAAGTTTAACATACTAACACTATACCACAATTGTTTTGTGATAAAGGAGGGTCATGTTACATATTAGTTCTATGTTCGATACAAGAAGATTACTAATATATATATATATATATATATATATATATATATATATATATATATATATATATATATAATTTTTTTTTGGGCTCCCAAATTATTAGTTCTATGTTCGATACAAGATTATATATATATATATATATATATATATATATAAAATTTTTTTGGGCCCCCAAATTTTATGGGGCCCTGGGCCAGGGCCGGCCCTGAATTAGAGTATAGTATGGAAGAACTATCAGTAATGAAATTAAACACCATTTTTTTTAGTAAATGCATCAACTAAAATAGGCTAATACCTGCACACTTATTGCTTGCATATACAGGACTAAAACAGGAAAATGCATGTGCCATGCGCTGAAAGTGTTATATTTTTGCTATGCCATTTGTCATTGAATTTTGTATTATCCTGTTGATTCACTGGTTTTAAAATAATAAGTCATTATGTTAGTCTCGTAAGGTTGTGAAAAGTGCTAGGCGCTAGTCGGACGGACACCCGCCGCCTAGCGCGTAGCCTGCTTAGGCAGACGCCTAGATCTAGGCGGTTAAAAAATAAATAAATAAAATCCAAAAAACCTACTGAAAATTGCAAAAAAAAAAAAATCCGTAAAACCCCAAAATATGCATAGTTTGGCGTCGGGGGGGGGGGGGGTTGGTCTAGGCGGGCATCGGACGGATACCAGGCGCCGCCTAGACGGCTGCCTAGACCGCCTTTTAGAACAGTGTCTCGATGATTCATTGAGAGAAGAAATAGGTATGAAAGTCGAAATTTAGGTATCTATTCTCGAATTTAGTTTTGCAAAAAAAGTCATTTTTATCCACCTTCAGTGCCTTTAGAGACACTTAGTCCAGATTATAACCCGTGAAGTTGGACTAAAGTGTTTATCCTAAATTTATGATAGGACTTCCTGAATAAAGCTACAATGAACCCAATTCATTGGTTATGCATGTGGCCTTGGTGGGTCTCCTCATTAATCAATTTATTTGAAGGTTGTCTCCTCATGAATCAATTTATTTGAACAAAGGCTTAAAATCAGCTATCGTACTTGACGGACCTAAGGATGTATGTTCTTAGCAAATGTAAATACTGCAACAAGGTCACCTTTAATGCCATTGTTTTAAAATAATTATAAGGTTCTGGCTCATGGCTGGTCCAGTCAAATTACGTGAACTGCCCCTATTCCCACAACATATAGAACTGTCTCACATCACTCTTGTAAGAGATTTAATTATTGGGGGTGGGGGTGATATACCAACTGGGTTGTTTTTGATACCCATATTATATGCTAAACCAAGGATCAAAGTATCGGTCGATCCGATACGTATCGGCCGTATCGGATCGGATTTGACCCATCGATCTGATACCCACCAAAAATAGTGGTATCGGCTGACCTAAGGGGAAAAATTATGGTATTGGTTTGTATCGGCCGACACGTGACCGATACAGGTCGATACGAGAATTCGAAAATATTAGCAGAAAATCAAAAACGAATCTTATCCCTGCCAAAAGCAAATTTTCGATAAAAAAGAGTAAACAATGATTCTTTACGTCAAATCCAGTCCAGAGGAATCAATAATAAAAATTTGGTAGCAGTTGCACAAAAATCTCTATAAATAGATGAGAAATCCTTTGCAAATTACATCAAGAACATCAATAAACGCAGAAATTTATTCAGATCTAGAAGTTACCTGATTTTCAAAAGGTAATTAAGTGTCCGAGACTCCTGCAGCCCTTTTTCTTTGCCTCCGTCGAAGTGCTCGAAGAGATCATCCACCCTTCTCTGCCGCAGCGCCGCCGCCGCCTCTGCTCGAGGAGAAATGGACGTCGGTGGTAGGGAGGCAAAGAGGGGAAGGGAAACTGAGGTGTAGAGGAGAGAGAGAGAGAGAGTAAAGAAGTCGAGCTCCCTCTCCTCTCCGTTAGAGGTTTTCTTCCTCGGAGGCGGAGAGGAGAGGGGAGCAACGACTATTATGTTCTCTCTCTCCTCTCAATATATATATATATATATATATATATATCGAATGCTCCCATCGAGAATCGATCTCCTGACCACTTGGGCCGCATGTCTCACAACTACCACTAGGCTAGGGGCCATTGGCATATATATATATATATATATATATATATATATATATATATGTTAGGGTCACCCAATATCTATATTTTTGCAAATGACCTCTAGTCTATATTTTTGCAAATGACCTCTAGTCAATAAATCGATCCATGTTCACCCAATATCTATATTTTTGCAAATGACCTCTAGTCTAGTGGTTAAGAGAGATGCATGCGGCCCAAGTGGTCAGGAGTTCGAATCCCAGTGGGAGCGATTCCAGAAACAATTTACCTGGTTCCAAAAAATATATATATATATATATATATATATATATATGTTAGGGTTGGTGGGGTTTAGTTTTTAGGGGGAAAAAACACATAACTCAAACTTATATAAAAAAGAAGAAACTGACTCGAACCCGTGACCACCACTGGATTGAACTTTGTTTTATCTTCTAGCCAATGGCTCAATTTAACTCTAATGTTTATATTTGGCATGCTTAATTATTTGTGGATTGACTTACATTTTTTTTTTGGGACTAACTTATTGTACATGTATACATATATACTAACTTATATAATATATACTATTGTATAATATTTAATTATCTTGTATAGTATACATATTTATTTATGGACTACGGTTCGAGGCCGCCCCCCCCCCCCCCCCCCCCCCCCCCCCCCCCTCTCAGATGCCGGCTGGGTGGCTTTGTGCCACGGACGTGCCAAGCCTTTCTTGGATGGTGTGGGGGCTCCCTGCTTTGGGTTGTAGACCCCTCTCCGCGAAAGGGGGGGAGGTTTCCTGTCAAGCGCTGGGTTGTAGACCTCACTCCGCTCGGGTTGGCTGGGTGGCCGTGCCACGGACCCGAGAGGATCAGAAAACGGACATTATATATATATATATATATATATATATATATATATTGACTAACTATTTTTTTCTAATGTTTTCTAATTTATTAATGATTATTTAATATTGCCAATACAACCGATACCATACTTCGATCCGATACTGCCGTTGCCGGTACTCATACAAAATGTCCGATACATATATTGATACTTTGAACCTTGTGCTAAACAATATGATTCTCTGTACTATTATAGAAAACAACTTCGGTAAATTTAGTACTAGTGTGTATATTATCAGTTACTATAATTCCAAGCCTTCTCCCTTCAGAATGGGGTTGGCTATGGAGCATAAGAAATCTCCGTAAATGATTTGACGAAGTTCTTATGGCTGGCTGCCTGTCTACATGACATGAAGCCTCTATTTTGGTGACAAGTTGACGGGTGGTAGACATACCTTTTTTTTTCTTTTCTAAATTTAAGCTCATGCAACCAAGGAGCACATTCCATGTTCCCCTAGACTATAAATAGTCTAGACAAAGAGGTAAAATAATACAATTTTCTATAGGAAATTGCATTCACCTATATGACATGAATCCGAGCACGATATAGATACATGCATCATTTCCCGTGTCCGCCCAACATAGGTTGTAGGGCATCCAAATGTTGATCGATGTCGTTTATCATAATCAGTGTTCTAAAAATCGGCCTACGCGGCCGCCTAGGCGGCGCCTAGGCGCTAGGCGGCCGCCGGCCGCACCGGAAAGGCCCTAGGCAGCCGGCCTAGGCGCTGGGCGGGTCTAGGCGGCCCTAGTCGGACCTAGCCGGCCGGTTTTGGCTAATTTTTTTTTGAATTTTTCAAAAAAAAAAACATATTTGACAAAATAAAATACTTACCTGTCGTCGCCGTTTGCCGCCGTCGCCGTCGTCGTCGCCGCCGTCGCCGACTGCTGTTGCTGCTGTTGTTGTTGTTGCTGCTGTTGTTGACAGCAGGTCGTCGAGGGGAGGAGGAGGGGAGAGCGGAGGGGAGGAGGAGAGGGGAGAGGGGAGAGGGGAGCGGAGGGGAGGAGAGGAGAGGGGAGCGGGGGGGGAGGAGGGGAGCGGAGGGGAGGAGGAGAGGAGAGAGGGGAGGGGAGGAGGAGAGGGGAGAGGAGAAGTCTGTTGTGCAGACTCTCTCTCCTCTCCTCCCCCTTATATATAGATTTTTTTTCTAAGTTAAAAAAAATAAATTGAAAGAAAAATGTTTGAAGGATTCGAACCCCTAAGCTCACCAGTAGAAGACTTAAGTAGCTACGCTAGCCATAAAGGATCAATAGTTTTTGTGTCTAAACATCACATACATGTTATTTATATATATACTTATGAACTTAAAAAAATAATAATAATAAAATCAAATCGGCGCCTAGGCGCCCTAGGCGCTAGTCGCTCTAGGCGCTAGTCGCCCTAGGCGCTAGTCGCGCCCTCAACGCACCGACTCCGCCTAGCGAAATCTATAACATTAATCATAATTTGTATGTTCTAAATGCAAGTAAATAAACAGTAGTATCTATTGCAAGTGGAATATTAGTCCATTTAAAAACTAACAAGAAATAGCATATAACATGTACAATTATGACTAAACGTTTCAAATAATTTTCTGGTTTGGCTTTCAGAAACGAAAGACCCGAATCTGTCAATTTTATTCTTTGAATATATATGTGCGTGTATGTGTTTTATCGTTCTAAGGTGCCCTTTCTTTATATAAACCCGCTGCTTCGGCATTGTGCAATTTCCTACGAGAAATACGAATATAGGTCTTTGCTCTTGCGAAACATTCCTTAATTATGTGATTTGTTTATTTTTTATTACTGATGTCAATGCCTTCCCTCCATCTTAACCTTGTCAGGCACATCTTCAACCCTTCTGAAGCTATTGTGATGTTATGCTTGGGGGCTTGTCATTTTGGGTTCTGTCGACAGCCATGAGTAGAAAACCGTGCAATGCTGCTCAAGTTATATCAAAGTGGTTACAATGTTCTTCCATTTGTGACCTGTTGATTTGAGGGAGGCATTGGTTACAAGCAGATGAGATATTCTGATGCTCTTCTTGGAGATTTGGTTCTCTTTGACGGTATTCTGACATGGAAGTTTCGTAGGTATATATAGTTTTGAGTGATGAGGATCCCAGTTCTGCCTCTGCAGTAGCAAAGATACTTGTTCCAAAAGTTACAAGAGCAGTACCTTTTGTGTCTGACATAGTTGTGCAAGATGGAAACGGAAGCTAGTTTATCGACAACTTCGTTTCTGATTCAGGACTGCTTCGGTAGAATGTAAATTTACCCGCGAAAGTTGGGTAATGCTGGTTTCTGCACCTGTCAGTTAAATGTAGCACTAATATGATTATTGGAGTGTAGTAAATAATAAATGGTTCGTTGTGGCGAAACAAGAAACTGGAGCGGGCTGTCCTGTCCATCTGAATGAAGGCTAGTTACATAGGTCGAGTTTTCCGTGGGGATCCTTCTTGTGCAGGTACTGCTGAATGTTGATCAACTTATATATATACAACAAGTGATTCAGGTGTTGATGCATACTTTCATTTGCTCGGTTAAATCTCATACCTAGATCTTTGCTTTGACTCGAACTGCAATAATACTTTTGTTCTTAGATTGTATTCTCAACAGATGGAAGCCCCTTTCTTCAGCTATATAACTTGAGAGGGTGATCATGTATTTGTTGAATAATTGATCATTCTGAATGTTCTACAACCCTAGATACTTGAGAAATTAATTACTATTAAAAGGTAATAGTCGTCTCCTGCAAGTAAATATTGTTATAAATATATGACAGGTAGCAAGTAAGGCCTCAGCAAGTTAAGGCCTTGTTTGTGGAATTAAGGAGGAAAGAAAAATAATTTCAAATAAAAGGAAAATTAGGGTAAAAAATGATTCAACCAAGTATTTACTTTCCTTTCCAATTTTTTTGACATTTTTAAACCCAGAAAAAATGATGGAAATTATAATTTTTCAAAGGAAAAGGAAAGTGCAAATGATTGATTTGCTTTCCTTTCCTTCCTGCGAACCATACGAGGCCTAAAGTATTAGAAAATTGGCATACTTTTTGGGGTTACCATTCATAAAAAGATCATAACAATAAAAAATATTCTAAAATTGATCTTTGTTGTAAATATGGATAATTTATATTATTATTTAGTGTACATAACATATGTCTTTTGGTTATCCATAACCTATGACATTTGGTTATACATAACTTATGTCTTTTAGCATTTCTCCTTTAATTATCATGATGATGTTAAACCTTCATTGTAAGCCTATATAAAGGGCTCTTCTCAAGATGATTGAGATAAGTGAATAAAGAAACAATTTCCTCCATTTTTCTATTTTCATTTTTTTGTTTTACAATATATTATCAGCACGATGCTCTAGGAAATAGAAGAAGGGAGAAATAGTTCTCTTAAGAAAAGAAAGATATTGAAAAGGTAAGTCTAATTTTATATATTTAGATACATGCATTTTTAGTAAAATTAAATACACGTTTGATTTATGTGTTTATAGGTCGATTAGAACGTAAATTTTCTAGATCTACTTTTTCTTTTAGTTTTAAATCTAAATATGTATTGAACATGTTCACAATTTCATTCAAAATAGAAAATTTATGATAATCTATTTAAGATTATGTATAAATTTTATTTATATATGTTTTCGTATGAACTATGAAATTAATCTAGAATATCTTAAAATTTTCTTCACTTATTTGGAGTTAGTTAATTTCATTAAATTAGTTCACGTGAATTGGTTATTTCTATTATTTTATTTATTTGAATTCTATAGTGTACTACTTCACATTGTTGTATATGTGAATCGAATTATATTAAAAAAAAGTACCCAAAATAAATTATTATATAATGATCACATTGTTGTATATGTGATAAACATAAGATATAATATTCTTTAGTAGCATTTTATCACATTGTTGTATATGTGATACACATAAGACATAATATTCTTTGATAGCATTTTATCACATTGTTGTATATGTGATACACATGAGATAATATTCTTTGATAGCAATATAATATTCTTTAGTAGCATTTTGTCACATTGTTGTATATGTGATATTATTTGATAACGTTTTATCACATTGTTGTATATGTGATACTTCTTTGAAAACGTTCTACCACATTGTTGTATATGTGATACACATAAGGTATATTCTCTGATAGCGTTTCATCACATTGTGGCATATGTGAAGTTTTGCAACCTTTAAAGCGCTTATCAATTTTATTATTAATTTACATCTAATATAATTATTTTCTGTTATGTAGATGTCGAATCTTGTAAAGTTTGAATTCAAAGCTCTTGATGTGAGCAGAGAGAATTATTTATCATGACAATGAATGCAAAGTTGCAATTGCAATCCAACAAGCTTGATGGTACTATTAAGAAGAAAAATAAAGAAAGTTCTAAAGCCAAGGTTAAGTCTTTGATTTGATTTTTCTACGACATCATATCCATGATGATCTAAAGACAGTATATCTATGTGAGGATGATCCATTGAATTTGCGGACACCTCTAAATGATAGATTTGACCACCAAAGGATAGTAATCCGTCTGACTGCTCAAACTGAATGGTTGAATTTAAGATACCATGATTGTAAAAATGTTAAATAGTATAATTGTGCTCTATTTAATATTGTTACTTGCCTTAGATTGTGCGAAGAAAAAGTAACAGAGACTCAAATGATTGAGAAAATCCTCTTTATTTTTCATGCAAGTAATGTGCTTTTGTAGCAATAATATCGTGAAAGAAATTTCATAAATTACTCTGAACTGGTGACTATCTCAGTGTAGCAAAGGTAAATAGTAACGTTCTCATAAAAAACCACAACTCTAGACCAACTGGGTCAATGACAATTCCTAAGGCAAATGTTAATTTTGGAATTAGCAGAGGTCATGGTGGAGGACGTGAAAGAGGGAATGAAAAATTTTTTTGTGGAAGATATGATCATGGTTATCAACCTTACAAATGTTGAAACAATGGCTCACGAAAGAATAAATGAACAAGTGGACAACACCCTCTAACAAAGGGAATCAAGTTACAAATGAACAGTTTGAGAAGATGCTAATGCAATTTTTATTTTTATTTTTATTGAATGAGCACTCGGTCAATATATGTTTATTTCAAGTATTTATAAACTATTTATATTCGAAGTCATGCTTTTGGTTTCCATCATGGATTAATGTCTAGGCCATGAGAGTTTTGTTTTAATGAATATAAAAAAAAAAAAAATATATATATATATATATATATATATATATATATATATATATATATTTACCAAAACCCCTTTTTTATTAATCAAGGCTCGAAGACCGAAGCCAAATCGAGAATACAAGGCGCAAAATGCCGATGCCTAAACAAGTATACCACCCAAAAAGAGGAATGAGGAAGGGGGAAACAACAGCCAGCTAGAGCTAGAGAAGGAATGGGGACCAGAATGTCCTCGTGCTGTGGGCACACCGGGTGCTCCTTTTACGACATTGGCGAAAGACTTCCCGGATGAGCTGGTTGGCCGAGAAATGACGTCCTTCGTATCTAGCCTTGTTGCGATTCTTCCAAATGGCCCACGAGGCAGCCGCTGCGACGATCTGGTGTCCGTGAGAGGCGGAGCCCCAGGAGATCGCAAGATCGTGGAAGCGCCCACCGCCCGGCTCAATTCTACACAGAGTGTTGAGGATCCTCCAGATGTGACCGGGAAGATCCCCCTGAGAGAATATGTGGTCAATAGTCTCCATCTGACGGTCAGGACAACAATTGCATGCTAATGCTAAACTAATCCCCATGGTGTTAAGAATCTCGTCAGTAGGCAGTTTCTTCCTGATGATTCTCCACATAAGGAAGGACCACTTCTTAGGGATGCATGAGTGCCAATAGGGGGCAATGGACAGGTTCGGGTTCCCAGGAACTCGAACAGCGCATCTAGCCGACCGCAACGAGAATGCCCCCGAAGCCTCGAGCGACCACCGCCATCCATCCGCCTCGTTGCCGATTTTAACTCCGCATAGTCGGATGCTCTCCACCGTATCGTTTCCGGACCAATCACGAATCTTGTCCCAGTTCCAATCGTTGCTCCTGAAGTCCCACAGGTCGCTGATCCTGCAGTCTCTAGGGGTCTCCGTGATACTCGGGATCATGCTTTCCCCAATCCATCTCTCCAGAAAAGGATCCGAATCCCCGTCACCCAAACGGAGCCTGATAGCCGGTTCGGTGCTTTCCCCGCCCATCAAGAATACGACGCCACGCCGCCGAAGATCGGCTGTTGGAGATGGCAACCGATGGGTGAATGTGCTTATATATATATATATATATATATATATATATATATATATATATATATATATATATATATATATATATATATATAATAAATTTGGAGTTACATCTCTATAATATGATATTTTCATTTGAAATGCTTAATTTTTCTTATTATACTTATGCTAGCTAGAATATATAAGTTCATAATATTTTTATTTTGCTTCATGGAGTAGTAATGCATGCTTGTCGTAAATATGACAAAGATAGACATTGATTTAGCAATGTCGAGCTACTCAAGAAGAGATTGAGATAGAAAGAATCTAAGAAAAACGACTTAGATATGTGTTTGGTAGATAGTGCTACAACACATATATCCAAAAAAAAAATGACTTAGATATGTGTTTGGTAGATAGTACTACAACACACATAAATTTGAAGAATCAAAGTTTTTGCCAAAGTTAGTATTTGACATGCATAAAGTGCCAACAATAGCTGGGCCAACCATATAATTGAGGACTTTGGAAGAGCACACGTCATGTTACCTAATGGTACTCAAACCTATTTGCAGAATATGTTATATTCAAGTAGTTCCGTAAAGAATTTGTTAAGTTTCAAGAATATACACAAAATAGGTACCATAATAAAACTCGAAATGATAACAACAAAGAGTCATTATGTAGCACATCTAATGTTGGGAGCAAAAGACTCACATTAGAAAAATTATCTTGTTTTTCGGTGGGTTTGTATTTCACCACCATTGGCATAATTGAATCTAATATGAATGTGGCAAAATATAAAGCCAGTGATCATGTCTTATATAACATTTGGCATGACCCTTTGGGTCATCCGGGACAAACTATGTTCAATCGGATCATTTATAATTTTTGTGGATATTTATTAAAAAATTACGATATTGGCTTATTGAAGAATCAACTATGTGTTTCTTGTTTACAAAGGAAGATTATAACTATACCATCTTTTCTAAAAGTTAAGAATGAGTCTCCTACTTTCTTGTAAAGAACATAAGGAGACATTTGTGGTCATATTCACCCTGCTAGTGGTTCTTTTTAAGATATTTTATGGTACTCATAGATGCATATATTAAGTGGTCATATGTTTGTCTATTGTCTACTAGAAATCGTATATTTTTTCGTCTTTTAGCCCAAATTAGTAAACTTAGATCTCAGTTTCCTAATCATACGACTATATTAATTAGTCTTGATAATGCAGCATAATTTATCTCACAAGCTTTTGATAATTATTGTACATCATTAGTGACTGAGATAGAGCATCATGTTTCCCAGTGCACACACAAAATGGGTTAGCTGAGTCATTTATTATACATCTTCAACTTATATCTAGACCTCTACTAGTGCAATCTAGTTGAAAAATTGTGGCTTGAGACATGATATTTTTTTGAGACATGATATTTTACATGTTGAATCTTTAGTTAAATTTAGACCTATTGCCTACCATATTATTTTTTATATATAACTTGTTAGTGGTAAACAACCAAATATTTTATATTTGAGAAAGTTTGGATATACAGTATGTCCCAGTTCCATCTCCCAAAAGAACTAAGATGGATCCCCAATGATGTTTGAAAAATATACATTAGTTTGAGTTTTCTTCCATAATAAGATATTTAAAAATCAATGACTGGTGATGTCTTTACTACAAGATTTGATAATTGCCAATTTGATGATAGAGTCTTCCCGCCATTAGGGGGAGGTATAAGCAACAAATTGTTCATATAGAACAAACTATTGCTAATTAACGACGTGAATTGACATGGTATACGTCTACTCTATCGATCTCATTAAGTTCCAAAAACTCCACAATATGATTATGAGATAAGAAGAATGATACATTTACAAGAAATTGTAAATCAATTACTTGATGCATTTAATGATGCCGTAAAGGTAACTATATCATATATGCCAGTCATAATCATTGTTCCAATTGGACAAAATTTAAACAAGACGACAAATGAATCCACTACTACACTCAAAAGCGTGGTAGGACTATAGGTTCCAAGGATAGTGCTCCTAGAAAGAGGAGAGCTAATGAAACATCTTGTCCTGATAAAAGTCCAATAGTGACTGGAGCTCCGAAAACAAATAATGAATATGTACATGTTTCCAAATTAACTGAAATGCCTCTGGATGCCTCTAGAGAGGTACAGGTACCTGAAAATAAAGAGATCTCGATATTCCATGCATGTTCAGGTGAATTATGGAATAGAAAAGCACTTGTCATCGATGACATATTTAGCTATGCAGAAGCTACTGAAATATCAAAGGACAATGATGATTGTGAAAATGAACCACGTAGTATAAATTAATGTCGACAAATAAAAGATTGGTCAATCTGGAAAGATGCTATTCAAGCATAATTAAATCTTTAGAAAAATGTGGTGTGTTCTATAGTGGAAACACCAATGGACATAAACCATGTTGGTTTTAAATGGGTGTTTCGTAAGAAAATGAAGTGAGAGGAACAAAGTTCAAAGATATAAATTCTTACTTGTAGCACAAGGTTTCTCTCAAAGACCTGGAATTGACTATGTTGAGACATACTCTCCAGTTATGGATATCATTACCTTTAAATATCTAATTATCTCGTAGTTTCTAAAAATCTTGATATAAGATTTATGGATATTGTAACTGCATATTTGTATGGAGACTTAGATATTGACATCTATATGAAAATTTCAGAAGGATTTACAATGCCAGAGACTAAGTCAAAATGAATGTGTTTAATTAATCTTAGACGAGCATTATATGGGGTTGAAATAATCCACAAGAATGTGGTATAATCGTCTTATCATATATTTGACTAAAGAATGATATAAAATAGTCAAATTTACCCATGTATCTTCATTAAGAAATTCGGAAATGAATTCTCAATAGTAGCAGTATATATGGATGATATAAAACCTGATCAGGTCTCCTACATAATTAGAAAAATCTGCAAACTATTTGAAGAATGAGTTTGAAATGAAGACTTGGGAAAAGACAAAGCTTGGTCTCGGTTTGTAAATAGAACGAAGCTCCAGTGGGATATTAGTGCATCATTTCAGATATATTGAAAGAATTTGGAACTGATTCATAATGGATAAAGTACATCCACTAAGTAGACCGATGGTTGTACGCAGGTTGGATTTGGATAAATGTCCATTACAACCAAAGAGAGAAGATAAAAAAGTTCTTGGTCTAGAAATGTCGTATTTAAGTGCTATTGGAGCACTACTATATCGAGCCAATGTACAAGATCGGATATTGTATTTTCTGTTAATTTATTATCTAGATATAGTTTTTGCATCTACACTTAGACATCAGTATGGGGTTAAACACATATTGAGACATTTTCATGGAACAACTAACATGAGATTATTTTATAAATGTGATTCCACTAACAATTTTTTTCTAGTTGGTTGTACATATTCAAATATCTTTCTAACCCTCATAAGGGTTGCTCCCAAACAGGCTATGTGTTTATTAATAACCATGCAGCTATATCTTGACTACCAACAAAGCAAGGTTCAGTAGCAACTTCCTCTAACCATGCAGAATTAATTGCATTACAAGAAGCAACAGGAGAAAGTATGTGCTTGCGATCAATCATTCATCATATAAGAGCAAATTGGCAACTACTCACAGTTACAGGTGAGCCTACAATAATATTCAAAGACAATACGGCTTGCATTACACAATTTCGAGAGGGATTCATCAAAGGAGATCGAATAAGCAGCTTCTACCAAAAATTATTTTATGCACATGAACTCCAAAGGACGAAAGTGGTCAACCGAAGTCAAGCAAATCCATTATATCGAGGGGGAGTATGACTCATGAAGAATATTTTTGAGTTTTGCGTGTTGTACTCTTTTTCCTTGACTAAGCTTTTTCCCACTAGATTTTTCTTAGTAAGGTTTTAACGAGGCAACAAATGCGCATACACCACCAACTAATTAATGGTGAATATCCAATGGAGAGTGTTGTAAATATGGATAATTCACATTATTATTTAGTGTACATAACATATGTCTTTTGGTTATCCATAACCTATGACATTTGGTTATCCATAACTTATGTCTTTTAGCATTTCTCCTTTAATTATCATGATGATGTTAAACCTCCATTGTAAGCCTATATAAAGGGCTCTTCTCAAGATGATTGAGATAAGTGAATGAAGAAACAATTTCCTCCATTTTTCTATCTCCATTTCTTTGTTTTACAATAATCTTTTGTTTTTAGTTTCAACAAAATTGGTTCACATAATTAAATTTGTTGAAGTATACTATCAAAATCTTTAAATTACTGATTTTTTATTTATTTTAGTATCATTACTACCGAGTCGGCCAAGTTAGCAGTGAGATCAAATTAAGTCATGTTTTAAATTTTAGTGATCAACAATGCGTACATAAATATTAGTTATTATTATGTCCAGTGAAAGGGTAAGAATTTATAGTTAAATTTAACTTAGTCATTACAAATTAAGATTTGGTTTAAATTTGATTTGACTCTGTGCTAACTCGGTGGACTCCGTGGTTACTCGGTGATAAAACTATGAAAAATGCCTGCACATTATGACAAAATTATAAATAAAACCCCCAAATTATGAATGTAAACAAAACTGTAACCTTGGTTTAGAAATCATTGTCAAACAAAGGCCTCATTCTTGACTCCTCATCATGACCCAAATGTGATTCTTTCACTGCACCTAAAGATAAATACATTCCATATATTGGTGTAATATACATATTATGGACTAATACATATATGAATACATTATTCTCATCCATATTACCATATTTGGTGTTTGGTCAATGAAGAACTCCCAAAAATAACATATTTTTTGGACATCATATTCCAACCATATGGAGGAACAATATTTCCATGACATCCCACCATATGGAAAAATACTATTCCCATGACATTTCACCATACGTGACATCTCACCATACGGAAAAAAAAACTACTACAATGGCGATAGATGAGTATTCGTTATTCCCACCTTATAGGAATAACAACCGTATTTTTGAACTCGCATAAACTACTCTCAATTTGATAATTGAACCAAATTTAATTAGGGATCGAACCAAATCCAACTCGACCAAAGCTTGATCTAGATTTGACTCAAACATGACTAGATCCAAATCTCACTCGACCAAAACTTGAAGTCATACCTAACACAGACCCGACATGAACCTCACTCGACCAAAGCACGAATCCGACAAAAACCAAGCATGGACATGGACAATACAACTCAACTAGACCAAACAATAGACTAGGTTAGATTGTTATAATATAATTTTGTAAGACATGGACAATTCAATGCTCAAAAATATTATATTTATCGTGATTTATTTATAACATCAAATACACAAAATTTAATATAAGAATTTTAGAATATAAAATTATCCAAAATACTGCAATTGCTTACCAAAAGCTCCCACAAAGATTTTCTTTCTGAGATTTGTACGTATGTTTCTCTTTTCATTCCTTACAAAAATATTATTTTTTGAATAATATATATTTTAACAATATCCCCAAGTGGATAAATTTATTGATTTTCTCACTAAATACACATTAGGAAGAAAAAGAAAAAAAAATCACTAATAATCTCCTGCTTAGGGGTGAGCAATAATTCGATTCAAACTGAATCTAAGATATAAAACCCGAAATAACCGTAAATCGTATTTCTCAAAACCGAAAATCAAACAATTTTTATAAAAATCGAACAAAACCGAATCAGTTCGATTTTTGGTCGGTTCGGTTTCATGAGCCAATATATCGGACCTCCACATTTTAGCAAATGAGCCAATTAAATAACAAATCTTAAAAATAAAATTATGACATTGTTGCATTTATGAATTATTACAATTACGAAGAGTAAAAAAATAGTATAGATTGAGGATATATATATATATATATATATATATATATATATATATATATATATATATATATATATATATATATATATAAAGAGAGAGAGAGAGAGAGAGAGAGAGAGAGAGAGCGCGCTCAAAGAAGCGACAACAAGTGCCAATAAAGAATGGAAGGAAAGAGTACACTTAGATAGGGTTAGAGAACATTATATAAATTGAGGGTAGTTTGGTAGATTATTGAATCTAAATCGATTTTCGGTTCGGTTCAGTTATTCAGACCAAAAACAAAACAAAAAATCGAAAATCGAACTGATATTTCAAGATTTCAAGATTTCAAACAAAAAACCTAGCCTATCACCAAAAAATCGAAAACCAAATCGATATTTTAAAATTTAAAATCTCCAAACCGAACCGGACCTATAACCGAGAAATCAACCGCTTTGGGGTTTCCAATCGTTACATGCTCACCCCTACTGGTTACTCCTGCTGCCAATAAAGAGTAGAAAGTTGGTCCCACACATATGACAGTAAATCAATCTCCAAATATATCAAAAAATAAATAACAATGATAGCACCATATCTAGCATTGGAGGAAGATCCGAGCATGATGAAGGAGGTCAATGCGGAGGCGCATCCCGTGCAGGGGGTAGTCAAGGGAGTCCGCAGAGCAGTGGAGAATTGGTCGGGTTTGCCAATTTCACCGTTGCATCGCTGGATGACTTCAAGATGATACTTGACATGGATTTTCTTATCGCGGGTAAGGCGATTCCTATGCCACATTTGGGAGTTGTCGGCTTTATGGAGGAAGGCTCATCGTGCATGGTGAAAGCTGCACGAGGCAAGCCTTCGAACGAAAAATCTATCTCCGCTATTCAGCTCAATAGAGGTGGCAAAATGGCGACGACATACCTAGCGGTGCTCGAGAGGAAGGAATGCTTCGAGGAGGAAGGCCTTTCGTACGAGAACAAGGGTGTTACAAAGGGGTGTCCCAAGGAACCACTTCCGCGGAGGGTGGATCGTGCTACCAGACTGGACACGAGTGCAGAGAAGCATGTCGTAAGCTGCGCGGAGGCAGAAGCGACGCGCGGAGTAACTCGCGCAAGGAGTTACTCGTGGGGGACATTTAGGTCGACCGGCTTGCAATGGGACTCGCATGCGCAGAGGTGTGCAAAACCAAGTACAACCACGAAACGAGGGGGATTAGCGACTCGATAGCTCGCACGAGATTCGTCCTGTGCCGAAGAGGGCACAGACCGAGGCCAGAGTTGGTGCGGTGAACCAGCTTGCTTCCGATCTTGAGAAGTGTCACGCCCCAGAACCAGAATACTGGAGAACGGGGGCAGACATAGCCAGCTACGTATAATGAAATGGAATCTACCTCATTATACGGTCACGGCTGTCTAGATATATGAGGGTTTAACTACAAGCCAACAATCTCTTATGGTCATGAACAAGCCTAGTGTCTCAATCACAAGCAAGCAAATAAATGTTACAAGATGTAAGATCACCAAATACACAATAGTAAGGCATCCCAAACATTACATATTCAGCTGATCATGAAGCTAGTCGTTACAAAATATGAGGACTAGCAAGAGTTTAGTCATACATGATCAACCCTAGGATCTGTCAATCATGTTACAGCCCGTAGACAGACAGTAAGTAAAATGTACACGAGCTAACACTTGCTTGGCGGCTAAACGCCTCAAAAGAATAATTTTACAATAGAGTGGGAGAGCCAAAATAAACTCACTCGTTGCCAGGATTCCGTCTAGTGGTCACCATCTGGCTGGAAAGTCGGTAGATCCTCTGGAGCTGCTCCGATATCTGGCCATACAAAACCAGCTGGGTCAGACCCCAGAAAGAGCAAGTGCCACAAAGAAGGCTTCACTTAGGAACTAAAACCAGCAATTAGCACAAGAATATAATATTATAAAAAAGACAGTAATTAAGAAAAAGCATGACATGTGATATACGATGAGATAACCATGGGACTATTCAGATAACCAGGTTACAACCCGTAAACCAAACAAGGACCGGGGTTGTAACCCTTCGTCTGAGCAGAACTTGGTTTCTCCTACCATTTATCGGCAAGATAAAATAAGAAATCAGGACATGTAACAATCTTGTACAGGATCAAGACAAGACTGGACTGATTATTCCTCATCCAACAATCACGGCCAAGCAATAAGCCAAGCAATAAGTACGGCTTGATACTTTAACTAACTAGGGTTATCACAGGCCTAGTTACTAGCAAGATGCAGTGAAATTATTCCAACAGCCACAAGCCCTGCAGACCATCCAGGCTATCCGGACGCAATTAGGGGTTGAATTCAAGTGGGTACATCGTCCAGGAAACGTATGTACCCTTAGGTGACATAGAGGGTGCAACACATGACAGTGTGCTGGAAATGTGCCCTACTCGACAGCAGGCTACAGATCCCAAGTGGGGCACCCAGATAACGGAATTGCCTGTAGCTGGAAAATCTTTTCATGACTACTGTGTTATTCTAGTTATTAGCCTTAGTCCTTTTTAGTAGGTACCCTTGACCGTGGTACTCAGGGGTCCCTGTCCTAGACATGATGCAAGACAAGACGGGTTCATTTGTACAAGCACAATCGCCCACAGTGTCCAGGTTATTCATACTTGTCATGTCAGGTTAGCCGTCGCAACAACATTTCGAGAAATATCATGTCAGATTCACTGTCAGGAGTGTGCCACGTCGGGCCACTATCATGTCATGTCCAGTTATCATGTCAAGTTTACTTGTCAAGAGTACGCCACGTTGGGCCACTATCAAGTCATGTCATTTGTCAAAAGTGCACCACAACGGGTCACCATCGTGTCAGGGAACACACTTAAATTTGGCACAAGCATACATGTGGTAATTAAATATTAGCTGGGGCAAGGGCCGTGGACTCATGCGGTTCAGGAAAAATTATTACATGCGGCCAGCAAATCGCTAGGGCTTATGCGGCTCAGGAGAAAGTTTAAATATTTAAGCATGCCAGCACATGCAAGGTGCATGCGGCTGACAAACAATTCCATGCGGCCAAGTGCAATTAATAATGGCCTATGCGGCCATAAATATTAACGTGCATGCGGCTACCTAGAAATAAACGTGCATGCAGCTAAGCACGTAGATGTGCATGCGGCCATGAATAAATAATGGCCAATGGCCATGCGGCCAAGAATATATATAAGGCCATACAAATATATATACCAGCATGCGGCCAGCTCGTGCAAATATATAAGGCCATACAAATATATATATATATATATATATATATATATATATATATATATATATATATATATATATATATATAAGCATGCGGCCAGCTAAAGAATTCCCATGCGGCTACAATGGTTCCCAAGCAAGAATGCATGTGATGATGCATTAATTTCTAATGCATATGCGGCTCACTTTGCATGTGCTGATGCAAAGTGCTGAATGCGGCTCACTAAAGAATTCACTAAAGAATTCAAGAATACATATGCGGCTCACTTTAGTTGGCCAAAAGCAATTGCTAAAAGGCATGCAACAGTTGCATGCATTTATTGAAAGGCCGTGCCATGCGGCCGAAATGAATAAGCATGCAAGCATGCAACTACTGCTTGGAACTGATGCTTGCTTAATACATTTAAACAAAGGTCATGCAAATATACTTAAACTAATGCATTTAGTAATTTGCCATGCAAAAGTACTCAGCTAATGCATTAATATATTAAGGCATGCTTGCATGCATTAATATAATGCATTAATCCCTCATGCGGCTGATGCATGCTTGCATGCATTAATCTAATGCATTAATACAACATGCGGCAAGCTTTGTTCCCATGCTCCCATATGCGGCTCACTATTGGCATCTGCATGCGGCCGTACAATTTGCTCATGCGGCCAAGCAAATATTTAAGCATGCAAGCTGGCCATTATTAAATATTCTTATGCATGCAGGAGATTAAATGGTCATGCGGCCAATATATTTAAAGTTGGCCATATGCGGCTCAACAAAATAGCAACTGGTCATTTCGGCCATTAAATGCAACTAGCCATATACAGCTAACTTATTAATACCCATGCAAGCTACTGCTTGCATAAAGCATGCAAATGCAATTAATGCTAAGGCCAAGTAATTGTTTAATACTAATGGCAATTATTTAATACAAGCAATTAATGCATGCATGCAAGCAATTAATGTTTGCAAGGCCATGCGGTCAAGAATGGCTAAGGCCATATGCGGCCAGAAATAACAAATGGCTATGCGGTCAAGAATGGCCTATGCGGCCCAGGCAAGTTGCATGCAAATGCATGCAAATTCAATTAAATGCAAGCACAGTGCATATGCGGCTAAGCACAAAAAATGTGCATATGCGGCCAAGAATGCAATTAATGGCTCCCACAGAGAACATGTTCATAAAAAATACCATGGCCTCCATGCTCCTCCAAACAACAATGGGAACCCAAATCCAGACTCCCGTAGGTCAAATTTGAGTAAAATGGAATTCTCTACAACATGGAATCCATCAACTAGCAAAAATATACAAGCTGATAGATCAATACTCATAAAAATCGAAAATACCACAAAGCTAGATCTACAAGAAATTAATCACGGAAATGAAAAATGCTAAGTACTAAAGTGGGTTAGAAACACATGAGAAAGACAATAGAACAATAAAAATGGAGTTCCCCCGTGAAGCAAGATGCACTTGCCTAAGCTCTCTCTCTCTCTCTCTCAGGTTGGTGGAGAAGTTATGGTAGGGAAGAAGAAAGTTAATGTGGAGAGAGAAATGTATGGTGGGATATAAATGAAGAAGGTGGTGGTAGGTGGGGTGGGTTGGTTCTCCAACAAAATCGAACTAAGCCAACAAGCCGAACTGAACCAAGATGAACCAATCAATAAAATGCCAAAATAAATCAAGCAGGGAGACATACAATACGGGTCAGATACGTACACGTATACCGAAATACGTAATACAAACCATGGGCATTACAAGAAGAAGATGGACAAGTCTGGGAGGTGTCGCACGACATGCTCAAAGGAGGGGCGATGCGCAGTGACCATGCCTATGAGAGTGGACCTCGTCCCGAGACTTGGTGCACCCGTCGACGAGGGCGTCGACGAAACATGTAGGAGAGAATGTCACGCACAAAAGTTTGTGTCCTACCGAGATGGACTTGCATAACTCTTTACGGACCAGGTGTAGTGCCCCGACCCACAAGATGCCTTATGATGGATGGTTGGTTCGATGAAGCCTTGTTGGACTTGGGAATATGCGAAGGATCGCTTGGAAGGCTATGCGATCATGGCAGGAATCATCTTATAATGTGAGTAGTATTGAACCCTTCGAAGATCCTTTAGCTTCACGCTTAAAATAAAGGATAGTATGCGATGTTTCTTACTGAGTTGCTCAATAACACCTTCAATGGAATTTACAAAGATAATGAAAGATAAATAATCACCTGAACGTAAACTATATTGCTAGATAAATTGTATACTTGTACGATGTTGCGATGAATTATATGACATATGAAGGCAAAGTCCCAAATACTTGGGCGGTGAGTATATCGAGCCTTGGCTCGACGAATAGATGGTAACACAGATGTTAAGACCTAAGAACTGGACAGTGAGTATGCTTGAATTACGTTCGAATGAATGTATGCTAAAACAGATGCTAAGTCCCAACGGATTGGACGGTGAGTACATTGAGTTGGTTGAAAAGATGTATGGTATCAAAGATGTGGCAAAGAAATTGGGTAACAACATTCTATTATCCCGTCGCCGATGTAGAATGTTGATTACGCCAAAACCCTAGAAAGATGGCAAGATGGCAATACGAATGAGAATGGTGGCTGAATTACTTAGTTTTCCTTATCATGCATTATATGTTTTCTTCTTAGATAAGTTGCATATACTTGCATAGTCATGGACAAACTTGTATACAAGGTAGTTCCCAGAACGGTAATCCGCGGCCACGGACCCGGTTCATCCTAGGGAGAACAAGGATGGTGTCGACGTACTGACATCGAGATTTCAGGACTTGCAGTGGGGGCTTTCTACCACCCACTGAAAGGATACCGAAATCCCATGGTGCTGAAGTAGTAGCACGGCATTTCGAAAACCTTCCATGGATTCGCACCCCATTCGGAGTTAGCCGTTCGCCTATAAGATGGTCCAAGATGGCATGTCGTCAGTGACCTTCATATAGATAGGTCCAGTGCTAATGCTGTCTTATGCAGGCAGAGTAAGTTATTACTCAAATACAGAAAAGGATGTCGACTGTTGGTAAGAATCACCTGAACGGTGATATTTATATCGAATCATGATATTGTTTCTAACAATGTCTTGTGCAGGCTGAGTAAGTATTATAAATGTACAAGGATGGCTACACGACCGTAGGTAAGAGTCACCAAAGGGTGATATCTGTATGCTTTAAATTATGTTGGCTATGAGATTTGCATGGTTTACTTCTTATCGGATACAAACATGAAATTGATCTTAAGGCAACGAGAAAGACCACTGTTAATAATGTTCTATAACATAATTACTTAGTGTTGTCTTCTTAGGTGAGTTGGGCTAGCACCGCTCGCCAGTACATTGATAATGTACTGACCCACGCTGTGGGCAATATTACAGGTGCTTGCGTATAGGGGAAATCGTTTGATCAGTACTTGGCATCGATGATTCGGATGGTGTGCAGAAGCTCTTCTTTCAAGACGATATCTTATGCTATACGGGACATAATGTATGGAACAGTGTAACTCAGTTGTACCAGTGAGATTATAGCCAAATTAGCAAGTTTATTGTAAAGAAGTTGGCATATTCAGTTGTAGCCTAAAGGGTAAGTGTACACATTCAGTTGGCTATTTAAGAGTCTTGTAATCAGTTGTAAACTCTGTATTCTACTACAAGTCTTGTAATCTGTACAATTATCAATAAAGACATACATTTCTTCATATTTTGTTTGAATTAAATTTATCTGCTTGGTTTTGCTGTACTATTCAATGTTTTCTGAGAAATACCAGGAACTGTAATGGTTTTACCTTGTACAAGTACAATCTAGACTTGTACGGCATCACGCCCAGTAGCTAGTTTTCGATCCTCCGGGATCGGAGCGTGACATAATGGTATCAGAGCACGCTTTACGTCCTTGGATTCTTATTCGATTTGTTTTAAATCAATGTTGCTACTAAGATGATTCTAAGCTGCTTCCGCGATGATTCAAAGACTGCTTCCGCGATTATTCAAAAGTTGCTTACGCGGTTAATCAAAGTTGCTTCCACGAATACTCAAAGTTGCTTCCACGATGAAATCAAAGTTGCCTCTATAATGACTCATAGTGCTTCTACGATTATTCCGTGTTGCTTCCAAACTATTTTAAGTTGTTCCCTTGACTGAAAGTCCGTTGATCCTTCTAGCCGCTCACTGGGTGTTCCATACAATAAGTCTAAATATGTAGGCTGTGATATGTGTGTGTCAACCCCTTGACCAATTTTTTATTTTATTTTTTTATTTTATCTATTTATTAAGTTATACCAATTTATTTGTCTATTATATAATTGCTATGTTTATTGTTTGTTTTACTTAAAATATCAAATAAGGGTTCAAAAGGGGAATTTAGGAATTGACAGGGGCTATAGTGCAAATGTCACAAATTCAAACTCAACTTCTTGTGTTACTGGCCGACTCCTAGAAGTTGGATTGATTCAATATGAGAGATGGCTTAAATCTCTAATGAATCAAGGAGAAGTGGACCCTTGTAAAACAAACCATGGGGGGGGGGGGGGTTTCCTTGCAATAGAAGTTTTCACAGGGGCCTTAGTGATAATTTTTGAATTCAAACTTCATCAGGATAGGACCCTTAGTCCTAATTCAAATCGAGCACTAAAGATTTGTCACCAGCACATTGGATAAGCAGGATCAATTCAAATCTTTTGAATCTCTTCTATTTTCCCTTGATCCCATTCATATCACCTGGGTATATATATACGTGATGATGCTCCTATGTTTCCCCTTCTCAAACCCTGACCATCTACATCTTCCCTGCCGTAAATGACCATTGAACAGGAGCCTGGAAGAGGTCAAGTTCTGTACGACCAAAGGTAAGTTCATCATCCCTTTTTGGTATGTCAAATTACTATTTCTTTTATAACACATTAGAAGGGAAGGGATGGTAGATACTTGATGTAATTCCTAGGTAGAGACATGTGAAGCTCTGAACATTGATGCTGACCAGGATTCTGAAGTATTGTACTAGATACAAAAATTTGTATGATGAACAATGGATAATCCTCATCTTACTCTTGGGTCGAAAGATATCAAAGGGGGGTACACCTTGATAACAGAGTATGGTAGAGTAGGCTAACATCTTGGGGTTCTTCCTGTGTCTCATACAAGATATGGAGTCATGGTCACATGAATAGGATGACTTAATACCTGCAACCTAGTAGGGGCCATGTCCTTGTACAGGACAACCTTGGCCATCATAGGCCATACTCTCCATGCCTACACGAGGTAGGGTAGATTTTATACCTGCAGATACTGGAAAAGCAGGACAAGGGCAGAGTCTTGTAGGCGTACCATAGGTCCAAGACAGTAGGGATACTGTCATGTGAATTTTCTTTGTAACCTATAGATTTTGATATGTGAGCTTCTTGGTAACCCAGTAGATACTACTTGTACCTAACTGTGCAAGATAAACAAAGTCTAGTACAAAAGTGAAGAGAGAACGGGGATAACCATTATATCCTATTTATCATGAAGGGCACATGTTGGACCTGAACCAATTGAGGTATGACTTGCTTAGGATAAGGAATGCATGATGTAAAATAACTCTTACTGAATAATCTTCCAAGTAGAGCATTTAGAACTGAGCCTTCACTAGGAGTTCTTTACAACCTTGTTAAGTAAAGTCAGCATAAAGTGTACATATCTCTAATTCCTATAATGAAAATAAAAGATTTATTACCTTTGAATGCTGCCATATGAATACCTGGGTCCTAGGCTGGGGTCAACTACCACCAAGGTGCTACACCACTTAGCCTTTCTCTACTTATACAGCCCTAAACTTGTACCCTGTATCAAATACGAAGGGGGGATCCAAATTGACCTGTTACACTGGGTGGCCTAGTAAATCTGAGTTCAGGGTCACCACACATATGCCTAACCTACTGCAAGGTATGTATTTGAATAGGTGTTTTCTTACACCACCATAGGACACTTGACCTGTATCAGAGGGTTGACTAAATTTCTGGGACAATACTGAGTTATGGAGTAACTGAGTTATTGAGCAATCTGGGACATTAGTTGAGACTCACCCATGACTTGAGGATCGAATTAGTAATAGTCACTAGAAGGGGGGTCAGGGAATGATACACAAACACAGTGGTTAGTTGATTACCCATCCTGCCTAGCTGAAACCCAAGTCTCCCCTGTATCAGAGGATACCCTTACCCTACAGGCGCAAGTTTGAATGAGGTATGACAGTAAGGGCCTTCCCCTTAGGAGAAGCTCCTGGGAAAATAGTAGACACAAGGTTTTGCCTGTGGGCTGACTCTAGGGTCAAGTTTCTGTAACAAAAAGAATCAGGAGTACCCTAGAATACTGACAGGCTATAAAACCGAACTTGGTCTGGAAATAGAACTAGAGACTAGTAGGTAATTTATCATGGTTTACAATTGTCTTACTCATATTATAAATTCTTAAACAGGATACTTGGACACTGTTACGCATTGTAACCTATATCTGCAGCTCAGGACCACAGGCAAGTATACCTTGCCTTCCTCTACAGTTTTATTTACATGCATTATATTTCATTTTCCAGTTTTGATTGTTTATGGACATGTGCTATTCGTATTATATTCTTTTGAGTTGTTTCTATTGCATATAGCCGTGTTCATGTTTGGTCTTGTGGTTCACACTTGGAGTTTCCCGTCAGTACCTTGCTTGAGTCGTGTCATAGAACGAGTACGTGTAGTGAACTGCCATAGCCTTGATTATCGTTTTGCACAACCAGAGAGTCCACACTCGGGACGAGGGTTGTTTTGGTGCACCAGAGAGTCCACACTCGGGACGAGGGTGTTTGTCGTGTTCGTTGTCACCAGAGAGTCCACACACGGGACGAGGGTGTTTTGCCGTGAGTTAACCCGTGAGTCCACACTCAGAATGAGGGTTAGTGCTTAGTTCAAACCCGTGAGTCCACACTCGGGATGAGGGTTAGTGCTTAGTTCAAACCCGTGAGTCCACACTCGGGATGAGGGTTTGGTTCTTCCATTGACCTCGTGTATTCGTTCATCCGGCAGTTCATTTATGTGTAGTTGTTAGTGTTCGTGTTCGTGTTCATGTTCGTGTTTGTGTTTGTGTTCGTGTTCGTAGTTATTTGTCTTGTACTTGTTCTTTCTTGTTTATTTGCTTGAGCATGATAAAACTGCTAGATAGGCATGTATATTATGTATCTTGCTATGTCCTCTGAGGACCTGATGATCTCCTCAGGTTAGCCGAGTTTGAGTCAGGAGCAGACGAGTGGATTTGAGTTAGCTTCAGATCACGGTGCTTTGCAGTTGAGGTTACTTGGTTAGCAGGTTGTACTCAATTGGTTCATTTCATGTATTTCTCTATTTTTTCGTCTACTAGTAGTGGATTTGTGTCCACCGGACGTGACATTGATTTTGGATACATTCAGTTTATATTCATTATTGCTTAGTTTCATGGATATTTATTGATCTTGATTGTGTCTTGATTATTCTGTGGATGAGATATAGATTTCTCCGTGATTATAGATTCAGTGACTTGTGAGTATAGACAACGTTCTACCGCCGACACTGCGGCGTAGGCTGGGCTTGGACACGCTTCGTATCCGAAAAGCGGGTGCGGGTCGTGACAAGTTTTTTTGGTGGCCCATGCAGGTCAACGTTAATCACTTCGGTTACGTCACTGTACCGTCGTGAGCCTACGAATAGGATTAGACACTTAGGATCTCATCCATATGTCTTGACTCATTATTGGCCTCTAGTCCTTGATTTCATTGAATCCTTGATTTGCATCCTGCTTGAAAATATCTTCAAACGGCTAAAGTATTTTCTTGTTACAGTTAATATGAACTCTCAAGACAGGAACAACGCTGCACTGAACACTCCACCGGCTACAGGAGGTTTTTTCACGTACATGACTCCACCAACACAAGGAGGCCAGCTCACTCATATGGGCAATCCGCCGCAGCCGCAGTTCTCGAGATTTCGTAGAGACGACATTCTGCCACCTTTGCAGTTTCCTCCGCAGACTCCACCACCAGCACCCGGTCTGCCACCAGCATCTGTCCTACCGCCAGGGGTTCCATATCCAGTACCAGTCATGTATCCGGCTCCTATGATGCAGCAGGCACCCTACATGTACCCAGCACCTACTATGCATCCCGCGCCAACGATGTACCCGGCACCTGCTCTGCCCCCGCCACCGGTACTGGACAACATTACCTTCCTGGGAATTTTATAGCAGCAGGCCAACATCTTTCCGATACCTTGCGAGAGGCTCTCCAGCAGAGGAAGGCTCCCCGACAGCAACCTGGGATGCCCAAGCACTTCATGGACTTTAGGCCCATAGAGTTTCATGGGACAGAGGGGATTATCTACGCTGATGAATGGCTGGAGAACGTTGAGAGGTATCTGAAGATGGCCCGAGTCCCCGAAGATCTAAAGATCGAGTCAGTCAGTGGACAGCTTTTTGACATCGCACGGACATGGTGCCAAGGCGAGCCCCGATTCTCTGCTCCAGACGTAACTTGGGAGGAGTTCAAGCGACTGTTCAAGAGGAAATTCTATCCATACGTAGCGCAAGAGGAGTTGATTAGACAGTTCGAGCACCTAGAGCAGGGCAACCACACCGTCGACGAGTACACATCAGAGTTTTCTCGTCTCAGCCGCTTTGCAGAGAACTTGGTCAGCACCCCTGAAGACAAGGTACGACGATTCAGAAAGGGACTATCTCATGAGATTCGCCTAGCCATCGCCACCAATCGAGCCACCACTTACGAGGAGATTCTAGAAGTCGCCCAAGCTGTAGAAGAAGAACTGAGTCACAAGCCGAAGAGGAATCGAGACGCATTCGGAGGAGGCAACAACCAATCAGCACCAGCGAAACGCCCTAATATTTCTGAGAAGACCTCAGCACAGCCGCATCATCAGCAACCACGAGCAGCCTCACAACAAGTCCAAGATGCTCCCACCTGCCAGTACTGCAAGAAGAGATGCCACATCCAAGAAAACTGCCGAAGATGGTTGAGGTTGTGCTATACTTGCGGATCCGACCAACATCTATCTCGAGATTGCCCGAAGAAAAATGCGACTGTACCACCATTTCCAGCCGCACAGGAAGGACAAGCTTATGTCATGACCACGGAGGGTGTGATAACACCGCAAGGAGCAGCTGGCAAGAATTTCCAGTAGAATTGACAGTATTATAGATAGGCCACATTAGACTTTTGAACTTCTTTACAACAGTTTGTACTAGACTATTCATTCTAGTAGATCGCAACTCCTTAAATTTCGAGGACGAAATTTATTTAAGGGGGGTAGAGTTGTCAACCCCTTGACCAATTTTTTATTTTATTTTTTATTTTATCTATTTATTAAGTTATACCGTTTTATTTGTCTATTATATAATTGCTATGTTTATTGTTTATTTTACTTAAAATATCAAATAAGGGTTCAAAAGGGGAATTTAGGAATTAACAGGGGCTATAGTGCAAATGTCACAAATTCAAACTCAACTTCTTGTGTTACTGGCCGACTCCTAGAAGTTGGATTGATTCAATATGAGAGATGGCTTAAATCTCTAATGAATCAAGGAGAAGTGGACCCTTGTAAAACAAACCATGGGGGGGAGGGGTTTCCTTGCAATAGAAGTTTTCACAGGGGCCTTAGTGATAATTTTTGAATTCAAACTTCATCAGGATAGGACCCTTAGTCCTAATTCAAATCAAGCACTAAAGATTTGTCACCAGCACATTGGATAAGCAGGATCAATTCAAATCTTTTGAATCCCTTTTATTTTCCCTTGATCCCATTCATATCACCTGGGTATATATATACGTGATGATGCTCCTATGTTTCCCCTTCTCAAACCCTGACCATCTACATCTTCCCTGCCGTAAATGACCATTGAACAAGAGCCTGGAAGAGGTCAAGTTCTGTACGACCAAAGGTAAGTTCATCATCCCTTTTTGGTATGTCAAATTACTATTTCTTTTACAACACATTAGAAGGGAAGGGATCGTAGATACTTGATGTAATTCCTAGGTAGAGACATGTGAAGCTCTGAACATTGATGCTGACCAGGATTCTGAAGTATTGTACTAGATATAAAAATTTGTATGATGAACAATGGATAATCCTCATCTTACTCTTGGGTCGAAAATATCAAAGGGGGTACACCTTGATAACAGAGTATGGTAGAGTAGGCTAACATCTTGGGGTTCTTCCTGTGTCTCACACAAGATATGGAGTCATGGTCACATGAATAGGATGACTTAATACCTGCAACCTAGTAGGGGCCATGTCCTTGTACAGGACAACCATGGCCATCATAGGCCATACTCTCCATGCCAACACGAGGTAGGGTAGATTTTATACCTGCAGATACTGGAAAAACAGGACAAGGGCAGAGTCTTGTAGGCGTACCATAGTTCCAAGACAGTAGGGATACTGTCATGTGAATTTTCTTCGTAACCTGTAGATTTTGATATGTGAGCTTCTTGGTAACCCAGTAGATACTACTTGTACCTTATTGTGCAAGATGAACAAAGTCTAGTACAAAAGTGAAGAGAGAACGAGGATAACCATTATATCATGTTTATCATGAAGGGCACATGTTGGACCTGAACCAATTGAGGTATGACTTGCTTAGGATAAGGAATGCACGATGTAAAATAACTCTTACTGAATAATCTTCCAAGTAGAGCATTTAGAACTGAGCCTTCACTAGGAGTTCTTTACAACCTTGTTAAGTAAAGTCAGCATAAAGTGTATATATCTCTAATTCCTATAATGAAAATAAAAGATTTATTACCTTTGACTGCTGCCATATGAATACCTGGGTCCTAGGCTGGGGTCAACTACCACCAAGGTGCTACACCACTTAGCCTTTCTATACTTATACAGCCCTAAACTTGCACCCTGTATCAAATACGAAAGGGGAATCCAAATTGACCTATTACACTGGGTGGCCTAGTAAATCTGGGTTCAGGGTCACCACACATATGCCTATCCTACTGCAAGGTATGTATTTGAATAGGTGTTTTCTTACACTACCACAAGACACTTGACCTGTATCAGAGGGTTGACTAAATTTCTGGGACAATACTGAGTTATGGAATAACTGAGTTATTGAACAATCTGGGAAATTAGTTGAGACTCACCCATGACTTGAGGATCGAATTAGTAATAGTCACTAGAAGGGGGGTCAGGGAATGATACACAAACACAGTGGTTAGTTGATTACCCATCCTGTCTAGCTGAAACTGTGAGCCCCTGTTTTTCAAAAATTTATTTAATTAGTGTTATTTAGTTGTTAATGTCATATTTAGCCTTAAAATATTTTAATATGATTTTAGGAATTTTTCTATAATTTTTAAATGAGTTTTAAATATAAAAATATCATTTTGTAATATTTAGAATTGTTTTTATATCAATCTGCAATTTATTGAATTATTTAGAAGTCAGTTTGCAATTAGTTAATTATTTTTAATGCGGAATGCAAATTTAATATTGCATTTACCTACTGTTAGGACCTATTGGTAATATCCTAAACTACGAGGACCTAAGTGTAAAACCCTAATCTACCCACCCCCGACGACTCGACTGACCGACGACTGACCACCGGGCTGTCCCCGCCATTTTCGACCGACTCTGGCCAGCACGACGCCCCCAACCGACTTCCCTTCCCTATAAAACGAACCCTAGACTAAACCCTAACCCTAGAACAACCCCACGACCACCCAGCCACCCACAACCGCCCCGACGAGCAAAGACCCTAACCCTAACTCCGGCAAACCCCGTCTGGCCTCCACCGTAGTCGTCGACGTCATCGACCACCCCCAATCGATTCGCCGTGACGAGATACGCCCAGCGCCGCCCGAGCGCCACCGCCCCGACGCTTCCTCCGCCGTTCAGAGCTTTCGAAACCCATCGAGTAGTCGGACACATAAGTTGCAGTGTCGAATCAGTGTCGTGTGTGTCTCGTGCACACATATGTGGTTCGTCGTGTCCTGGCGAGCACGAGGGTAGGACTGGACACGCATTTCATGACCCGTACGTGTCGTGCTTAGCACGGACACATATACTCCTGTGTCCCAAACTGTCAGGACACAGGTTCGATTTATCGGGTTTTAATAAATTAACTTTAAAACCTAAATAAATTAAACGAAACCCTCCCTCTAACACAAGCTGCGGGCTGACCCCCTGGCCAGCCCGACCCAACTCAAGAACCCGACCCAGAGGGTCGAGTTCAAAACCCCCCCCCCAGCGCTGTTATTTCTTTTCCTTCTTCTTTTTGTTTGTGTTTATATGTTTTTATATATATATATATATATTATATATATATGTATATATATATTTTATTATATATATATACTGTTATATATACGTATATGTACAGTATTTATATATGTATAAATATATATTCTATTTTTAGCATTTTAATGTAAGAGTGTATATATATATATATGTATATAGGTATTTGGTGTGTATATAGATAATATATAGAGAGAATATATATATAGAAAATATATATAGAGAATATATATATAGAGAATATATATTATATGTATGTGTATATATATTTATACATATTTGTATGTATATACGTATATATATATATATATATATATATATATATATATATATATATATATATATATATATATATATATATATATATTCGTATATATACAGATATATTTATGTGTATATATATATATAAGGGATTATATATATAATGGATTATATATATATAAGTATATATACATTTAGCTATGTATATAGGATCCCAGCCAAGCGCCCAAAGCCGGCCTAATCCTCCCCAGGCCCAGCCCGTTAACTCCCAACCCGAACTTCCCCCATACCCAAACCCACAGCAACTCTAAACAGAGCAAGTCGAACCCGACCCCCCTCTCATCGACTGTACGTATACATATATACGCAACGAAGAGAAACCGCAGCCAAACCCTAACCAAACCGTGCGTTCCTCCCACGCCACCGCTGGGCGACCCCCGTGCGCGCCTCCGTGCGCTGCTGGCGGCCGGCCACAGGCCGAGAACAGCGCGCGCGTGCAACTCATCAGCGCACAGCAGCAGCGACGAGGCCACTTCGTGTGGCGTTTTCTCCGCGCACGCTCGACGGTTCTTCGAACCGATTGTTCAGGTATGGACCCAATATATACCTCTTAATTTCCCTTTAGGTAGATTGGATTATTAAGCGATAGGTTGCCCGAGAAATCGAACCCAAAAACCCGAAAACTCTGCCCAAAACAGAGTACGAAATCAGTCCAACGACCTTAGTTCACGGACAGTTTTCTCCCAACCCATGCACGATTTCAAGATTCTGTTTGAAGAAACTTATTGACAACATGTAGGACTTTGAATCCCTTCTTACGGAATTTGAAATCATCGACTGAGCGTCGAGAAATCGAATCCCGAAGTTGACAAAAAATCTGTTTTCAAAACATTGAAATTGTTCCACACGACGTAGGTCACGCCAATCGGGACGACGTGGTCGTGAACCGAAAGCATCAAAAGCTGCGTAACGGTTTCGTGGTCGTGTGGGCTTTGACGGAATTCAAATTGGTCGCGTGTGCGCGACGAATTTGATGCGTATCCGTCGAAATTCACCGTATCGTGCACTTTGCAAATTCTCCAATTACTTTATGCACGCTCGTCAGATCGAGACAAAACTTGCGCCAACAGAACCATATCGTTTTTCTGGTCCTGTATGCCAAGTTTGGTCCGATTCTGAGACAGTTGAATCATACGTCATTTTGCGGGCCCCATGGTCCCACTCAACGGGCAATTTTGTGCACGGCTCGCCGAAATCCAACTCTGGACATACGATTGGGTTCGTATCGGAAAACTGGATCCATAGACATATAGTTTGACGACTTTAGAGACTATTGACTCTGGCACGCTTTTCGGTGCAAAGCGGGTCCAACGGCGGACATCGTTTTTGCCCGAAATTACCATTTTGCCCCTGTGTCCAGAATTGGACTTAAGGACAGGCAATCCTAGCTAATTTGACTATTCTGAGACTGTTGGCACTGTCTGTTTCAGCTTTCGAAGATAGTTGTGATGATTTGGGCTTTATAGCTTAGCAGTGGACTAGATTGTTATTGGATCTGCGTGCAACCTCCAGGCAAGTATACCTTATCTCCCTCTACAGTTTTATTTACATGCATTTTTTTCAGTTTCCAGCTTTTGAATTATTTATGGACATGTGCTTTTTCGTGTTATTTTTCTGTGGAGTTGTTTTATTGTTTATAGCCATGTTCATGTTTTGGCCTTGTGTTTCACATTTGGAGTTTCTCGTCAGTACCTTGCTTGAGTCGTGTCATAGAACGAGTGCGTGTAGTGAACTGCTAAATCCTTGATATTATGTCCTTGGCACCAGAGAGTCCACACACGGGACGAGAGTGTTTTTCTTGATCTGTTTACATCCGTGAGTCCACACTAGGGACTAGGATGCCGATTATTGCACCAGAGAGTCCACGTTCGGGACGAGGGTGTAGACTTGACTTGACTTGCACCAGAGAGTCCACACTCGGAACGAGGGTGTTTACATCAGAGAGTCCACACACGGGACGAGGATGTAGTATTTGCACCAGAGAGTCCACACTCGGGACGAGGGTGCCTTACCGTGAACTAACCAGAGAGTCCACACTCGGGACGAGGGTTAGTACTAACCAGAGAGTCCACACTCGGGACGAGGGTTAGTGTTAGTTCAAACCAGAGAGTCCACACTCGGGACGAGGGTTTGGTTCTTCCATTGTATAGTATAATTTATATGCATGTTCACCATCTCGCTACTATTTTTTCCTTACATTCGTGATTGCTTTATTTCATGTCTAGTACACTTTTCATGTTATAGTTTCACTTTACATGTTTCTAGTTGCCTGTACATTCTTATTCTCTCTGTCATGATATTTCTATCTGTTACACTGTGTTAGCCTCATATGTATACCTTGTTAGAGTCGTCTAGTCCTACACCACGACTTTTTTGACTTGATTATAACTTGACTTATACCAGAGAGTCCACACTCGGGACGAGGGTGCCTTGCTGTGAACTAACCAGAGAGTCCACACTCGGGACGAGGGTTAGTGTTAGTTCAAACCAGTGAGTCCACACTCGGGACGAGGGTTTGGTTTCTTCCATTGATCATCGTGTTTCGTTCATTCGGCAGTTCATTATGCGTAGTTGTTCTAGTGTTCGTGTTCGTATTTATGTGTCTGTGTTTGTGTTCGTAGTCATTGGTCATGTTCCCGTTTTCTTGTTTACCCTTTTTGTGCATGATAAAACTGTTAGATAGGTATGTATATTATATATCTTGCTATGTCCTCTGAGGACCTGATGATCTCCTCAGGTTTAGCGATTGCATGGAGTTAGCTAGTAGTTCTGGATGGCGGAGGATTTGCGATTCATGTGGGTATTACGGAGGCAATGATACGCTTGTGGAATTCAGGTATCGTTATTGTGTTTATTATCCACTCGTGCTTTTCATTCCTTGTCATGAGATATCCTGTTTCTCGTTTCAGTTGTAGACTCTTGTTATTTTCCTTAGAGTCTTATCGGACATTTATGCTAGTGGGCTGCAGACCACGACCCATAGTGTTTATTCTTGTTTATTATCTTATTGTGGATTGAGATATAGATTTGTTTGCCATGATTTGGTAGTTTACCATGACCTTGACAGCTTATACGTATTCGAGTCGGGCTAGAGTCCACTCGATGCGTAGCTGGGCTTGGACACGCTTCGTATCCGAAAAGCGGGTATAGGTCGTAACAAGAGGCAAGTACTTTCTACAAACTTTACATACTGCTATAACAATAAACTGTGATTTACCAACCATGTTAAATGCGGATCCTTGGGATAGCAAGTTAGAACTTTACATGTTGTATTACTTTCAGTCTCTTCCATGTTTAGGACAGTATCTCATATCTCTCACATGTTTAAATAACGGGTTATGGGAAAACTGCTAGTAGTGTACGTGATCATGACCTTCTTTTTTGTATGTATTTACCGCGCTCGGTGACATTCTATATGTGACCTTGCCGTATGTTCTGACCCCGCGTTTGTGTATAGATATACACCGATGCCGTTCGTACACGTATGTGCATGCCAGAAAAACTTAATATGTGCCGATGTACATCCTATTCACCTATTGACCGATTCACGTACATGCTACAGTTTTAAACTTTTAAACTATATGTTGTCATTTCTAAAAAGAACCAATTAAACCATGCTATGCCATGATTCCAGTTTATTACATTCCTGTTCATGCTTCGTATATTTAGTTTGTTAGAATCAGTACTTGCTCCCGTCCTTACAGGATAACGTTGTAGGTATCCTTACTGAGGAGGAGTTACTCTGCGACTTATATTATGGAGATACTGCCGAGGACCCGGCTTTGCTTTACGAGGATGTTCCTGCGGGGAAACTCGTCTAGTTTGCGTAGTTGCTTGGGATATTTAGTGTAGTCATGTATTAGATTACGTATTTTGTAACTGGACATGTATCCAGTTTTACATTTCAGACTTGTACTTGGACTTATTTCTATATGAGACGACTTTTGTGTTTGGAGCATTTATGACTCTTTATTACTATTAGAACTGTTAGCACATTTAGTCTTATCTTGTTACTTCTAGAACAGCTTACTGCGCTTTATCTCAAGCGTAAGCTGGACATGACTCGGCCCGGCCCAACAATTTGGGTAACGGGTCGTGACATGTTTTTAGTGGTGGCCCATGCAGGTCCTGACTTAAATTGTTTGGTTACGTTATTGTACCAAGCATGCCTGCAATTAGGAACTTAAGGTAATTAGACAACATTAGGAATGATGCTTAGAGCACCTAGAGGAATGCTAGGATTGCAACATAGGAAAATTCATCACATGCTTGCTATTATAATTAGATTTTTTTGTCTATGATTGCTTACTTTAAACAAGTCCTTATAAGTCATTTTATTTTATATTAGATGGTGCTTACTCGTTCATCCCAGTACGTCACACCTGAGAATGGCGCACTCCATATCCAGTCAGCTGACCAGTTGACTGATACACCTCCACCTCCACCTACCATACTCCTCCACTCCACAAATCCACCAACCCAGATGCCTCCACCACCTTCCACATCGCAGTCCCAGCAGGACCCGATACTTCCACCTCCCCCTATCACTATACCTACCCAGGCTTCCGTCACACTCGATGGGAACCAACTGCTCACTCTGATCCAGGGGTTCCTAACAACCCATCAGGAGAAGACTACTCTACTCTGCCAGAGCATGGAGCATTCTGAGGAACGTACCGTGGTCCCACCACCTGTAGAGCCACGGCAGAGAGCGGGGACGATCAAGGACTTCATGGGTCTGAACCCCAAGGAGTTCTCAGGGACCGAGGGTATAGTAGTAGCAGATGACTGGCTAGACTCGGTAGAGAGGAAGCTCCTTGGAGTTAGGATGCCGGATGACCTCCAGGTCGAGGCAGCAGGATTTCTGCTGATAGACTTGGCAGGAGTTTGGTTCCGGAATGAGCCATTATTTGCGAGAGGGAGGGCCACTTGGGATCAGTTCAAGACCCAGTTCAAGAAGAAATTCTTCTCGACCACTGCTAGAGTAGCCATGGGGCTACGATTCCAGAACATCCATCAGGGAAACCATTCTGTTGATGAGTATGCGGCAGAGTTTAGTCGCCTGAGCCATTTCGCTCCTAGTCTGGTTGCAGACCCAGAGGAGATGACACGTAGGTTTTGCCATGGTCTAGTTCCAGACATTGGCATTTTTATAGTGGCGAACGGTATGACTGACTACTACCAGAGCCTAGAGTTGGCCCAGAGCATTGAGGAGCATCTTCTGTCTTGCAAGAGGCCGGCTTCTGTACACATTGAGGGACCCTCCAAGCGCCAGGCTTTCCAGCAGAAAGTGGCAACGCCACACCAGCAGACATATCATACTCCCACATCACATCACCCGACCCCGCCAGTTAGAGCCCCAGGACCCCGGCAGCAGCAGAAGGGAACCTTGTGTACATTCTGTAAGAGGGTAGGCCACGACTCTTTCGTTTGTAGGAAGAGGTTGAGGCAGTGTTTAGCTTGTGGGTCTGCCACCCATCAGCTTCGAGACTGCCTAGTAGCGAAGACTAGAGGGCCGCTTCCGACACAGCAGCAGAGGTTTGGGCAACATCAGCAGCAGCAGAAGGGACCTCAGGGGTAGACTTATAGCCTAGCCCTTGAGCCGGAGCCAGGGCAGGTGTCGGAGCCAGATTACTTAGCTGACGTCATCACTGGTCATGTTTATTTGTATACTTTTCTAGCTCTATGCTTGTTTGATTCTGGTGCATCTCATAGCTTCATGTCATTAGAGTTTATGCATGAACACCACTTAGTATCTACACCTACTACAGAGATTAGTAGAGTGATGACGGGAGGAGGACCAGTGCATATTAGAGCTATCTATAGATGCTCTATTACTATAGCCGGAAGAGAGTTTGAGGGACGATTCTTTGTGATGCCACTCCCCGGTTATGATATCATATTAGGGATGGACTGGCTTAGCTATGCCCATGCATCTATAGACTGTCATGAGGGTAGTATTTTGTTCAGTCCTCCAGGTATAGCACCATTCAGTGTCAGGAGGACAGAGCCGGAGATCAGCCTAGAGTCGAACTGTTGTGTGACAGTTGGGGAGTTAGCACCGCCACACCCTATCATTAGGGAGTTTATGGACGTATTTCCAGAGGATCTTCCAGGACTTCCGCCTGACAGAGATGTGGAGTTCACTATAGATTTAGTACCGGGTTCATCACCAGTATCCCGGGCTTGCTATAGAGTGAATCCCAAGGAGGCCGTAGAGATGAAAGAGCAGATTGATGACCTGTTGAAAAAGGGTTTCATTCGATCTAGTGCTTCTCCATGGGGAGCGCCAGTACTCTTTGTGCCTAAGAAGGATGGTACAGTCCGGTTGTGTATTGACTACCGGGCCTTGAATGCCATCACCATCAAGAACAAATATCCTCTGTCCAGGATATATGATTTGTTCGACCAGTTGAATGGGGCGAAGGTGTTTTCCATGATAGACTTGAGATCCGGGTACCACCAGTTGAAGGTTAGGGCAGCAGACATCCAGAAGACGGCGTTCAACACGAAGTACGAGTTTCTGGTGATGCCATTTGGTCTCACAAATGTGCCAGTTGTCTTTATGAATTTGATGAATAAGACATTTCACCAGTATCTGGATAAGTTTGTCATAGCGTTTATCGACGACATCCTGATATACTCGAAGACGCCGGAGGAGCATGCAGAGCACTTGCGAACAGTTTTGGGGATTCTGAGACAGGAGAGATTGTTTGCCAAATTGTCGAAGTGTGAGTTCTTTTTAGACCGAGTTGAGTTTCTCGGCCATGTAGTTACTGGAGAGGAAATCTCGATGGATCCCAGGAAGATTGTTGCAGCTGAGACATGGAAGGCTCCGACGTCAGTTTCAGAGATCAGGAGCTTTCTGGGTTTAGCAGGCTATTATAGAAAGTTCGTCTAGGACTTTGCTAGGATAGCTGAACCCATGACAAAGTTTGACGCGAAAGGACGCAGAGTACATTTGGTCAGAGGACTGCCAGGCAGCATTTGAGGAGCTGAAGAGGAGGCTGACGACCGCTCCAGTTCTGACTTTACCTTCAGGTTCTGGAGGTTTCACCATATACAACGATACTTCAGGAAAGGGGCTAGGATGTGTCCTACAACAGCATGGGAAAGTGATTGCTTATGCATCTAGGAAATTGCGGACAAATGAGCGGAATTATCCTACCCATGACCTAGAGTTAGCTGCGGTGATCTTTGTACTCAAGTTATGAAAACATTACTTATATGGAGAGCGTTTGGAAATCTTTACTGACCACGAAAGCTTGAAGTATGTGTTCACGCAGAAAGAGCTGAACATGAGGCAAAGACGATGGTTGGAGTTGATGAAGGACTTCGACATCGATTTACAGTATCACCTCGGGAAGACAAATGTGGTGGCGGATGCGCTGAGCAAGCATCCGATGGCATGGTATCTGATGATAGATCGGCATTTGCGGGAAGATCTGGAGAAGCTCGGTATCGAGTTAGTTCGGCCAGGATCAGTGATACAGATGATGGCGCTTGACATTCAGTCAGGTTTGATGGAGCAGATCAGGGAGGCACAGTCTACAGATGAGAGACTTCGCAGACTTCGAGCCCAGGCTTTAGCTGGATTGCTAGATGACTTCACTGTAGCAGAGGATGGATCCTTGAGGCATGGCAGCCGATTGTGCGTGCCGAAGGAAGAGCTAGTAGAGGCAGTCTTGCAGGAGGCACACCGATCGAGATATTCTATTCACCCTGGTGCTAACAAGATGTACCGTGACTTGCGGGAACATCTTTGGTGGCACGGGATGAAGAGGGATGTATCGCGTTTCATCTCGAGATGCCTAGTTTGCCAGCAGGTCAAGGCGGAGCGCCAGAGGCCAGCTGGTTTGTTGCAGTCGTTACACATTCCCGAGTAAAAGTGGGAACACATTACGATGGACTTCGTCTCAGGGCTTCCTCGTTTCCAAGGAGGGAAGGATGCCATTTGGGTCATCGTGGACAGGCTGACGAAGTGTGCGCACTTCATACCGTTCAAGGTGGGGCTTTCCACCGAGAAGTTGGCAGAGCTATACATGCAGCAGATAGTTCGCCTACACGGAGTGCCAGTGAAGATCGTGTCGGACAGAGACAACAGATTCACATCCCACTACTGGAGGAGCTTGCAGGAGGAGTTGGCAGTCGGCTCAAGTTCAGTATGGCGTACCACCCGCAGACAGATGGGCAGTCCGAGAGGACGATACAGACACTGGAGGATATGCTGAGGACCTGCGTACTGGACTTTGAAGGATCATGGAAGAGCCATCTGCACTTGGTAGAGTTTTTATACAACAACAGCTACCAAGCCAGTATCGGTATGTCTCCTTTCGAGGCACTATATGGACGACGATGCCGTACACCGCTCTTTTAGGACGATATCGGAGACAGAGTTATGCTTGGGCCAGAGATGATCACGGATGCAGCAGAGAAGGTCGGGATGATCAGAGACAGGCTCAGAGTAGCTCAGGACAGACAGAAACACTGGGCTGATGCTAGTCGCAGACCGATGGAATTCGCAGACGGTGATATGGTGCTAGTGAAGATATCACCTACTAGAGGGACGATCCGGTTCGGACGAGGAGGGAAGCTGAGCCCCAGATACATCGGGTCGTTCGAGATACTTGGCAGGATTGGAGAGGTAGCTTACAGGGTTGTACTTCCACCCAACCTAGCAGGAGTTCACCATGTCTTTCACATATCTCAGCTGATGAGATATGTTCCAGACCCCAGCCATGTGCTAGATCATTCAGAGTTGGAGATCGGGCCGAGCCTTACAGTTTCTGAGCAGCCAGTGGAGATATTAGACAGGAGGGAGAAGAGGCTGAGGAACAAGGTTATACCCTTAGTACGAGTAGCTTGGAGCCGTCACTCTCCGGATGAATCTACTTAAGAGAGGGAGTCAGACATGAGGGAGAGATACCTTACTTGTTCGATCCAACCGCTGCGAGGGAACCACCCATTCCAGCTTGATACCTTAGAGGTTAGTTTCGATCATAACCTTAGTCATTTTGTTGCATTGCTTGCTATGTTAGAATATTGTAGGGTCTTCAATCCTTTTGAATTTCGAGGACAAAATTTTTCAAGGAGGAAAGACTTGTGAGCCCCTGATTTTCAAAAATTTATTTAATTAGTGTTAATTAGTTGTTAATGTCATATTTAGCCTTAAAATATTTTAATATGATTTTAGTAATTTTTCTACAATTTTTAAATGATTTTTAAATGAGTTTAAATACAAAAATATCATTTTGTAGTATTTAGAATTATTTTATATCAATTTGCAATTTATTGAATTATTTAGAAGTCAGTTTGCAATTAGTTAATTATTTTTAATGCGGA